>OY986439.1:137866344-137941344 GCA_963920525.1 Dichetophora obliterata
ATAATAATAATAATAATAATAATAATAATAATAATAATAATAATAATAATAATAATAATAATAATAATAATAATAATAATAATAATAATAATAATAATAATAATAATAATAATAATAATAATAATAATAATAATAATAATAATAATAATAATAATAATAATAATAATGATAATAATAATAATAATAATAATAATAATAATAATAATAATAATAATAATAATAATAATAATAATAAAATAATAATAATAATAATAATAATAATAATAATAATAATAATAATAATATAATAATAATAATAATAATAATAATAATAATAATAATAATAATAATAATAATAATAATAATAATAATAATAATAATAATAATAATAATAATAATAATAATAATAATAATAATAATAATAATAATAATATAATAATAATAATAATAATAATAATAATAATAATAATAATAATAATAATAATAATAATAATAATAATAATAATAATAATAATAATAATAATAATAATAATAATAATAATAATAATAATAATAATAATAATAATAATAATAATAATAATAATAATAATAATAATAATAATAATAATAATAATAATAATAATAATAATAATAATAATAATAATAATAATAATAATAATAATAATAATAATAATAATAATAATAATAATAATAATAATAATAATAATAATAATAATAATAATAATAATAATAATAATAATAATAATAATAATAATAATAATAATAATAATAATAATAATAATAATAATAATAATAATAATAATAATAATAATAATAATAATAATAATAATAATAATAATAATAATAATAATAATAATAATAATAATAATAATAATAATAATAATAATAATAATAATAATAATAATAATAATAATAATAATAATAATAATAATAATAATAATAATAATAATAATAATAATAATAATAATAATAATAATAATAATAATAATAATAATAATAATAATAATAATAATAATAATAATAATAATAATAATAATAATAATAATAATAATAATAATAATAATAATAATAATAATAATAATAATAATAATAATAATAATAATAATAATAATAATAATAATAATAATAATAATAATAATAATAATAATAATAATAATAATAATAATAATAATAATAATAATAATAATAATAATAATAATAATAATAATAATAATAATAATAATAATAATAATAATAATAATAATAATAATAATAATAATAATAATAATAATAATAATAATAATAATAATAATAATAATAATAATATAATAATAATAACAATAATAATGTTCGGGTGACGAACGGGGGCGGTTTCAATGGCGGAAAAAGACAAAGAAAATGCAAACTGATTAATGGGTTGGGTGGGTGAAAATTTAATTCGGTTTATACCTTTTTTGTGTGTGTACAGTACAAAGTTATTTTATTTATGTGATGTTGTTTTTGTTACGTTGATGGTGATTTTTTCTTGTTGATCTTTATGTCGGCTTCAGATGATTTGGTCTTTATGTTGATTGTAGAAACAAACGGCTTCAGATGCTTGTCCAACGATGGCTGCCTTTTCTCGATATTAGTAGACAATAGCTTGTACCAAAAAAACCGGCTCTTCGGCTCGATAAAAGGCTAGCCGAACACCTGAGAACTTCTTGTAGCCTTTAGCGCCATTCTTGCTACAACGGTGGGTAGGGTGAGGAATTGTTCAGTGACTACAGGGTTACGTGGTCACGTAAACATTCCGCCCACCTTGCAATATCTGCAAAACTTAGAACGGGTTAATTGGGTTCATAAATAAGTAAAATTAAAGAGTCTTATGTTCACAAATATTTCATTTTATTTTAAATTCAGTGTTTATCTTAATTTTACGTGTTTACGGGTTTTAAAGAGAGATACCCTTGGTGGGGTGCTCAAAGTCCACAAGGGCCAGAGAGTGACCAGCCGAATGCAGTGCTTTGAGCAATGAGTAAACCATTTTCGCCAGCAAACAGGCCATTTTTAATAATACGTGGGAACACGTCTGCGCCTAGCTCCAGCCCAATGGGTTTTGTTGAGCTCGCTTTCGGGTCCGCTAGGAACATGTGTTCAAACCGCTTCAGGACTGCTTAGTCTACGTCATCGTCGTAAGGCTTCCGAGGTAGTTCGCTCGTAACGAGAGCGTGAACTTCACACTTAAAACTCTCGTCGTATCGAGATCCAACCACGAATTGGCACCAGCTTTGGCTGCCCTTTGTTATGGTGTCAAGCTTTAGCTTCTCCACCAGACTGCAAGCGATGACACTCATCGTACGTGAAGGGCTTACCAGCGCCCTTATATAGTGCCAATCGTCATCGTGGTGCAGTTTTAGCATCGCCGTGGGGATCAGCACTTCCTTCTTCATGGCCCCAGAGAATTCGGAGCCAGTTGAACGCTCCTTTTGTTTGGGCTCTATTTGCCGTAGGCGTGGGTGTCCATGCAAGCTTGTGTGGTGCTTGGCATGACATATGGCACATTTATGCAGGCTTGTGCAAGCATTCGATTGGTGTGACCGCGCGAGGCAATTCTCGCAGTATTTCAACCTAGCCACCGCGTCGTACTTAGCCGTCAGGTTCATGTTACGGAACTTCGGGCAGATCATCAAGCGATGATCCTGATTGCAAAGACCACAAGCAGGGGGATGGGCACCGCTGGCGTGCGTGTCAGTATGAGTCGTGTTGCGTTGCTTGCTGACCCTGTTGTGCGTGCTTGCCCGCGTCATGCTGGAATTGTTGTTGCGGTTGTTGGTGCCACAATGCCTGTTGTTGCATTGCTTAGTCGCGCAGCGTGCGTTGTTGTTGTGGGGTGCCATTGCAACTGTAATAAGACTGAGTTAGTATGTGTAGGGTAGGGTAGATTCGAGCAGAGTAGAGTAGGGTAAAGTGTAGTAGGGTAGGGTAGAGTATAATAGGGTAGGGTAGAGTATAGTAGGGTAGGGTAGAGTATAGTATAGTAGGGTAGGGTAGAGTATAGTATAGTAGGGTAGGGTAGAGTATAGTAGCGAGCTCAACTGGAGGGAAGAACCACTACCTTGGCAATGGGTCTTGTAGTGATTCCTTTTGCCGTACGAACGTCGACAACGCGTGCTCTGGAGTCCGTGCCTAAGTAGACCTTCGTGATTCGACCTAAGTTCCATTCGTTTGGAGGCAAATTTTCGTGTCGAATAACCACGAGATCATCTACCTTGATGGGTGTTTGAGGGTGTTTCCATTTGTACCTCTTGTGTAGTTCTTTAAGATATTCATCTTTCCACCTTCTGCAGAAATTGTGATGCAATATCTTTAACTTCTGCCAACGGTTTATTACGTTCGGCGCAGAGTCGCTTAAATCGGGTTCAGCTGGGGTGAGCAACGGGGTACCAATTAAAAAATGTCCTGGGGTTAGAGGCGATAAATCCAGTGGGTTTTCGCTTGACGGACTTAAAGGTCTTGAGTTAAGGCAACTTTCGACTCGAGCGAGTAGAGTAGAAAACTCTTCGAAGGTGAACTTCAGATTTGTACATGACTTCTTCAAATGAGTTTTACAACTTTTCACACCGGCTTCCCAGAGTCCACCCATATGTGGAGCGCCAGGGGGTATAAAATGCCAGGTTACCTCTTGGTGACTGTACTTGTTCACAATCTGGGTCTGAAGCGTCCTCATAAATTCTCGCCGATCTTTTCTCAACATTTGTGATGCTCCAACAAAATTTGTTCCGTTATCAGAGTAAAGAGCGGCGGGGCATCCGCGCCTCGAGAAAAAGCGAGAGAAAGCTGCTAGGAACGCTTGGGTTGAGAGATCACTTGTTGCTTCATGATGAACTGCCTTTGTTGCGAAGCATATAAAGACGCAGATATAACCTTTTGTGATTAAGCAGGCTCGCCCGGCGTAATTTTTAATTTCTACAGATCCAGCGAAATCTACACCTGTGTTTGTAAATGGGCGGCTGAGTGATGTGCGTTCGGGTGGCAGCGCAGCCATGATTTGCGTCTGCTGTTTTTTCTTGTGTAGAACACAAATCTTGCAGTTATGGATAGTCGTTTTTATTAGGGTTTTTAACTTGGGTATCCAAAATTCAGCACGAAGCATGCGTAATATTAATTGGTTTCTTCCGTGTAGGGTTATCAGATGAGTCATATGGGTCAAAAGAAAAGCTAAACGACTGTGATACGGCAACAAAACCGGGTGCCGCTCATTGTACGTTAGAGCTGGCGACTTGACTAAGCGTCCATTTGCTCGAAGTATGCCTGTCGAGTCCAGAAAGGGTGTGAAGATTAGAATGGAACTCTTTGAAGATATAGGCTGTTTGTTCGCCAGCGAATCATATTCATCTTTAAATCCAGTCTTTTGGGTCAATATGATAAGCTTTTCTCGAACTGATTTTATTTCACTGGATGTTATATCCAACGTCGTTTGACTTATGTGTGAACGACGTGAAGGTGAGGTGTTTATGTAAAAACGATAGATATAGGCGATGATTCTAAGAGCTTTTGGCAGCGAGGAAAACCGGTTTAAAATGTCTTCTCGTATCACGGTAGTAAATGACTTAATGGGTTTTAAGTCAAGGGTAGTGTCGACTGGGTCCTTGAACTTGGGCCAAAATTCCTTTTCCGTTGTGAGCCACTTTGGACCGTACCACCAAAGACAATGGTCTCGGAGATCCATTGCGGAACATCCTCGACTGGCTACATCTGCTGGGTTATCGTGTGAGTCAACGTGGTACCAAATCTCTGCACCAACCTTATCGGTGATGGTTGAGACACGATTGGCTACAAAGGTGTTCCAGGTGCAGGGTTGTTTCTTAAGCCAGGCCAGTACAATTGTAGAGTCCGTCCAAAGATACAATTGATGTTGCTTTAGATCAACATGGGGTACAATGGCATCGACCAAATTTGCCAATAGAACAGCACCACAGAGTTCAAGTCTTGGTAACGAGACGGTTTTAACGGGTGCCACTCGAGTCTTAGCGACAAGCAGTTTAGTTATCGGTTTACCATTGCCATCTGCAACACGCATATATAATGCTGCTCCATATGCTTTTTCTGACGCGTCAGAAAACCCGTGAAATTGAACGTTGTCCGTGGGTGTGAAATGGGTCCATCTTGCAATCTCTATCTTGTTTATTGCAGCGTCAATAAACGTTTGCCATCTGTGCTGAGTCAAAGGTTTAAGGGTCTCATCCCACGCAGATTTGTCTAGCCATACCTGTTGCATAATTATTTTTGCAGCTATGACAATTGGCGCTAACCAGCCAGCGGGGTCAAACAATTTGGCTATTGCGGATAAGACTTCACGCTTGGTGAAAGCGATTTTTTTTTTCAATTGGTGGAACGAGGAAAAAGAATGAATCCTTTCTGGCATTCCACCTTATGCCAAGGGTTTTTGTATTGCCTTCACTTGGTTCGGAGAGGCTGAGTAGATTATTGGTCAACAGATGATCTCTGGGGAGATCGTGTAATATTTGTGACTTATTAGAAGCCCACTTCTTAAGTGTGAATCCAGCTGATTTGAGTGCTACTATCAGTTCGTCACGAGCTGCTTTTGCCATGTCTAATTCATGCGCACCTGCTAGTACATCATCCACGTACATGGAATTGCGTAGTATATATGACGCATGAGGGTGGGTTTCTCGAACATCATCTGCCAATAGATGTAGAGTTCTTATGGCGAGATATAGGGCGCAATTGACTCCAAATGTCACGGTTTGCAACTCATAGTCCTGAATGGGTTCTTCCATGGACTTTCTGAATAAAATTCGCTGATAGGATGTGTGTTCCGGGTCAACCACTATTTGCCGATACATCTTTTCTATATCGGCGTTAAAAACGAATTCATAGAGTCTCCTTTTAATGATCAGCAAGACTAGGTCATGTTGCAGGGTCGGACCAATATGAAGCACATCATTTAGACTTTTTTTATTAGTTGTTGGGTTTGATGCGTTAAATACAACTCTTAACTTAGTTGTCACGCTATCGGGTTTGATCACAGCGTGATGTGGCAAGTAATATTGGGTGGGTCTATCTGAGCTAGAGGGTGAAAATGGGATCCTTTTCATATGACCCAATTCTAAATATTCACCTACGACTCGATCATATTCAGCCTTGAGTTCCGGCTTTTTTAACAACGATTTTTCGTTTCTCATGTATTGAGCCATGGCAATAGGCCTCGAGTTTCCGAGTTCTGGGATGTTAGGGTTTTTAAAGGGTAATTTCACAACAAAACGGCCATTAGAGTCTCGGCGTGTTGTGTTTGTGTAAAATTCTTCGCAATATGCATCATCATTGGAGGGCGAGGCTGTTTTTGGAATTTCTTCCACTTCCCAGAAGCGGGTCAAAAAGTCATCTGGGTCGACTTTGCTGAAATATGCAACAATATTACTGGGTGTTAACTCAGGGAGGGGCCCTGAAAGAATCCAGCCAAATGCAGATTCTTGAGCCAAAAGTGATCCACAAATGTTGCGCTTAACACCTCTTCAGATAATTTTTGGGTATATATCACAACCAATGATGATATCTACTTGCCGAGATTCGAAGAATCGTGGGTCAGCCATTTGAAGGCCAACTAGGTTTTCTTGAATATCAGACTCTAGAGAGTAGGTGGGTAAGTCACCTGTTAGGGTTTTCAACACAAGAGCCTGGGTTTCTACCCTAAATTGAGGGTTTTTCGTCGACCGAAATATCAGGCTGCAGGCTTTTGTAGGGCTTGCTGACACTGTCTGGTTCAGACCAGTGACATGAGCTCCAACGTTTTTAGTGGGTAAGCCGATACGTTTTCTGAGGTGCTCTGCCAGAAATGTTGCCTCAGATCCAGAATCAATGAGGGCTCGTGCTGTAAATATGGATCCTTCGTGTTCCACCTTGACCATCGCTGACCCGAGGAGGATTTTTTTTCTATTGGCCGCAAAGTGAGAGTTCACAAATTGTTTTTCGGCTTCTTGTGTGTTTGTTGGGTCAGTGGACTGTATCTGAGTCGTGAATGCTTGGCGTGTGGGCTGTGAATGCTGAGCTACTCCTTTCGCCTGCGTACCAGTGCTAGGATTCATGTCCAATGTGCCTTTATGCAGTAAGGAATGGTGTCTCTTATTGCATATCCTATAGGTATAACTGCTTTTGCAGTCTTTAATACCATGAGACACTGCTAAACAATTGAAGCAACATCCTGCGCGCTTCACTGCTGTTGTCCTTTCCTCTACTTTCATGGATATGAACCTTGGGCACTCTCGAATAGGGTGATTGCTACTGCAAATTCTGCAAATAGCACCATCAGATTCCCATTGGGTACTGGAAGTCGATGGTTTCGGGTCGTACTTGATGTTTGCGGCAGCAAATTGCTGAGTAGGGTTTTGGGCAGGTGCTGGAGAAACATTCATATGGTAAGAGTTTACCTTTTTTTCTCCCCATCTGTTGGGTCCATTATGAGTGGGACTATTCTGTTGGCTTGGCTTTGGGCCTGAAGCAAAAGAGAAAGCCTTTATATCGCCAACAGATTCCAGGGTTTTAAACTTATGCGTTAGAAAACTATCTAAAATTTTCCATTCAGGGATTGTCGCATTATCTGTTAGACACTTTTCAAAGTCTTCTAACGTACTTTTGGGTAGTTTGGTAGAACAGAGATACACCAAAATAGGGTCCCAACTATTAGTGTCTATCCCAAGACTTTGCAGGGTGAATATAGAGTTATTTATCGACCGCTGCAACATTTTAATAGAATTCCCTGTTTCTATGCTGACCGACGGCAAATTGAAAAGGGTCTTTAGCTGAGCATTTATTTGCATTCGCTTATTCTCATACTGGTCGGTAAGATTCGACCATGCCATAAAAAATCCTTCATTAGTTAACGGAGCGGTTTTAACTATTTCTCGGGCTTCACCGCGAGTTTTTTTTCAGTAAGTGGAAAAGTTTTTCCACGTTACTTATGCGGGAGTTTTTTATGTATAGGGCCGTAAACAGGTCCCTGAATGTGGGCCATGTGACATAGTCGCCATGGAAAATGTCCGTGTCACAGGGTGGAAGATGGATCATTGGGTGATGTTCCAATGCTGAGCTCATTGCTTTTGGCGATGGCTTGGGTTCCTTAATGGGTGTCTTCATTGCTTCCATGTGCTCACTTAATGAAGCAGAGCAGCGCACGTACGACTGGAACGTTTTCCTGTACCTTTCCTTGAACTTTTCCTTATCCAGAGTTTCAGGCTCTTTAGGATTTTCGGGTTTTGCTCGAATTTCCTCATAAACCACCTGCAATTTTTCAAAAAGGTAGTGCAGGTGTTTTCTTTGCACTTCTAAAATATGCAAGGTTTGTTCCTCCAGTTGAGCCTCACTATGAGCTAGTTCAAGCTAAATTATGTCATTAGAAAAATGAACAAATGTCGCAAGAGACATGTTAACTCAGACTTTATATGGGTTGGGTTAGGATAAGTTGGGTAAATTGTCACTAGAAGCGGAAATTGTTTAAATAGAGTATTTCTCTTTTGGGTTGAGTAAGTGTAGGTTTTTTTTTTAACTCTGATTTTAATATTTGATAAAAACCTCTAAAAAGCTCGTAAAAATATTTAAATGGGTTTGAATATCCTGAATGGGTTATCAGGACAACAAGGGTTAATTATTTTACTCCACTCATAGAGATCTTAAACTGAAATAAAAATATTTCACTTAAGGAAAACACTCTTTGTTTATAAAGTTGGGTTCCACAATTAATAAATTGGGTAAAGCTGTCGAAAACTATTTGAAATAATATAAAAAAGTAACTTCTGCTTATATTATTGTATTAAAATACAATTATCGATATGTTCTCGAAGGGTTTTATCGAGAAAAATAAAAATATTCGAAATATTTTCGATCTTTATTGTGTTAAAAACTAACCGCAAGGGTTTCTCAATTGATATCTTCCATAAAAATCGCAAAAAATATTAAAAAGGGTTAATAGGTCCCAAAGGGTTAAGTGGGATTGCAAGGGTTAACAATTAGCGACAAAAAATGATTTTTTACTACGCTGGGATAAAATTGGGTGTTTCCACAATAAACCCCACAACTTTTGATAATCGGGTAGCACACTTTTGCTTTGCTCATTCTGGCAACGCCGTTGAGAGAGCGATTATACCTTGTGTAATTTTTGTGCACCAATTTTTTAATTTGTGTATTATTATTTTAGCAAGTAAAACGTACAATTTATATGTGTAATAAATATGTAATAAAGCACTGAATAAAATGAAATAGATGTAACTCACTGTGTTTTTGCTGCGTGAATTGAGTGTGTTAAGTGTTGGGGTTTAGGAACTTATGTTGTTTGTTGATTTGCCGTGAATTTTTAATTGAAATTGTGATGTTTTCCAAATTCCTTTGACTTGATGCAACTCTTTGTTGTATAATCTTTGACGAACGGGGGTGGTTTCAATGGCGGAAAAAGACAAAGAAAATGCAAACTGATTAATGAGTCGGGTGGGTGAAAATTTAATTCGGTTTATACCTTTTTTGTGTGTGTACAGTACAAAGTTATTTTATTTATGTGATGTTGTTTTTGTTTCGTTGATGGTGATTTTTTCTTGTTGATCTTTATGTCGGCTTCAGATGATTTGGTCTTTATGTTGATTGTAGAAACAAACGGCTTCAGATGCTTGTCCAACGATGGCTGCCTTTTCTCGATATTGGTAGACAATAGCTTGTACCAAAAAAAAAAACCGGCTCTTCGGCTCGATAAAAGGCTAGCCGAACACCTGAGAACTTCTTGTAGCCTTTAGCGCCATTTTGCTACAACGGTGGGTAGGGTGAGGAATTGTTCAGTGACTACAGGGTTACGTGGTCACGTAAACAAATAATAATAATAATAATAATAATAATAATAATAATAATAATAATAATAATAATAATAATAATAATAATAATAATAATAATAATAATAATAATAATAATAATAATAATAATAATAATAATAATAATAATAATAATAATAATAATAATAATAATAATAATAATAATAATAATAATAATAATAATAATAATAATAATAATAATAATAATAATAATAATAATAATAATAATAATAATAATAATAATAATAATAATAATAATAATAATAATAATAATAATAATAATAATAATAATAATAATAATAATAATAATAATAATAATAATAATAATAATAATAATAATAATAATAATAATAATAATAATAATAATAATAATAATAATAATAATAATAATAATAATAATAATAATAATAATAATAATAATAATAATAATAATAATAATAATAATAATAATAATAATAATAATAATAATAATAATAATAATAATAATAATAATAATAATAATAATAATAATAATAATAATAATAATAATAATAATAATAATAATAATAATAATAATAATAATAATAATAATAATAATAATAATAATAATAATAATAATAATAATAATAATAATAATAATAATAATAATAATAATAATAATAATAATAATAATAATAATAATAATAATAATAATAATAATAATAATAATAATAATAATAATAATAATAATAATAATAATAATAATAGTAATAATAATAATAATAATAATAATAATAATAATAATAGTAATAATAATAATAATAATAATAATAATAATAATAATAATAATAATAATAATAATAATAATAATAATAATAATAATAATAATAATAATAATAATAATAATAATAATAATAATAATAATAATAATAATAATAATAATAATAATAATAATAATAATAATAATAATAATAATAATAATAATAATAATAATAATAATAATAATAATAATAATAATAATAATAATAATAATAATAATAATAATAATAATAATAATAATAATAATAATAATAATAATAATAATAATAATAATAATAATAATAATAATAATAATAATAATAATAATAATAATAATAATAATAATAATAATAATAATAATAATAATAATAATAATAATAATAATAATAATAATAATAATAATAATAATAATAATAATAATAATAATAATAATAATAATAATAATAATAATAATAATAATAATAATAATAATAATAATAATAATAATAATAATAATAATAATAATAATAATAATAATAATAATAATAATAATAATAATAATAATAATAATAATAATAATAATAATAATAATAATAATAATAATAATAATAATAATAATAATAATAATAATAATAATAATAATAATAATAATAATAATAATAATAATAATAATAATAATAATAATAATAATAATAATAATAATAATAATAATAATAATAATAATAATAATAATAATAATAATAATAATAATAATAATAATAATAATAATAATAATAATAATAATAATAATAATAATAATAATAATAATAATAATAATAATAATAATAATAATAATAATAATAATAATAATAATAATAATAATAATAATAATAATAATAATAATAATAATAATAATAATAATAATAATAATAATAATAATAATAATAATAATAATAATAATAATAATAATAATAATAATAATAATAATAATAATAATAATAATAATAATAATAATAATAATAATAATAATAATAATAATAATAATAATAATAATAATAATAATAATAATAATAATAATAATAATAATAATAATAATAATAATAATAATAATAATAATAATAATAATAATAATAATAATAATAATAATAATAATAATAATAATAATAATAATAATAATAATAATAATAATAATAATAATAATAATAATAATAATAATAATAATAATAATAATAATAATAATAATAATAATAATAATAATAATAATAATAATAATAATAATAATAATAATAATAATAATAATAATAATAATAATAATAATAATAATAATAATAATAATAATAATAATAATAATAATAATAATAATAATAATAATAATAATAATAATAATAATAATAATAATAATAATAATAATAATAATAATAATAATAATAATAATAATAATAATAATAATAATAATAATAATAATAATAATAATAATAATAATAATAATAATAATAATAATAATAATAATAATAATAATAATAATAATAATAATAATAATAATAATAATAATAATAATAATAATAATAATAATAATAATAATAATAATAATAATAATAATAATAATAATAATAATAATAATAATAATAATAATAATAATAATAATAATAATAATAATAATAATAATAATAATAATAATAATAATAATAATAATAATAATAATAATAATAATAATAATAATAATAATAATAATAATAATAATAATAATAATAATAATAATAATAATAATAATAATAATAATAATAATAATAATAATAATAATAATAATAATAATAATAATAATAATAATAATAATAATAATAATAATAATAATAATAATAATAATAATAATAATAATAATAATAATAATAATAATAATAATAATAATAATAATAATAATAATAATAATAATAATAATAATAATAATAATAATAATAATAATAATAATAATAATAATAATAATAATAATAATAATAATAATAATAATAATAATAATAATAATAATAATAATAATAATAATAATAATAATAATAATAATAATAATAATAATAATAATAATAATAATAATAATAATAATAATAATAATAATAATAATAATAATAATAATAATAATAATAATAATAATAATAATAATAATAATAATAATAATAATAATAATAATAATAATAATAATAATAATAATAATAATAATAATAATAATAATAATAATAATAATAATAATAATAATAATAATAATAATAATAATAATAATAATAATAATAATAATAATAATAATAATAATAATAATAATAATAATAATAATAATAATAATAATAATAATAATAATAATAATAATAATAATAATAATAATAATAATAATAATAATAATAATAATAATAATAATAATAATAATAATAATAATAATAATAATAATAATAATAATAATAATAATAATAATAATAATAATAATAATAATAATAATAATAATAATAATAATAATAATAATAATAATAATAATAATAATAATAATAATAATAATAATAATAATAATAATAATAATAATAATAATAATAATAATAATAATAATAATAATAATAATAATAATAATAATAATAATAATAATAATAATAATAATAATAATAATAATAATAATAATAATAATAATAATAATAATAATAATAATAATAATAATAATAATAATAATAATAATAATAATAATAATAATAATAATAATAATAATAATAATAATAATAATAATAATAATAATAATAATAATAATAATAATAATAATAATAATAATAATAATAATAATAATAATAATAATAATAATAATAATAATAATAATAATAATAATAATAATAATAATAATAATAATAATAATAATAATAATAATAATAATAATAATAATAATAATAATAATAATAATAATAATAATAATAATAATAATAATAATAATAATAATAATAATAATAATAATAATAATAATAATAATAATAATAATAATAATAATAATAATAATAATAATAATAATAATAATAATAATAATAATAATAATAATAATAATAATAATAATAATAATAATAATAATAATAATAATAATAATAATAATAATAATAATAATAATAATAATAATAATAATAATAATAATAATAATAATAATAATAATAATAATAATAATAATAATAATAATAATAATAATAATAATAATAATAATAATAATAATAATAATAATAATAATAATAATAATAATAATAATAATAATAATAATAATAATAATAATAATAATAATAATAATAATAATAATAATAATAATAATAATAATAATAATAATAATAATAATAATAATAATAATAATAATAATAATAATAATAATAATAATAATAATAATAATAATAATAATAATAATAATAATAATAATAATAATAATAATAATAATAATAATAATAATAATAATAATAATAATAATAATAATAATAATAATAATAATAATAATAATAATAATAATAATAATAATAATAATAATAATAATAATAATAATAATAATAATAATAATAATAATAATAATAATAATAATAATAATAATAATAATAATAATAATAATAATAATAATAATAATAATAATAATAATAATAATAATAATAATAATAATAATAATAATAATAATAATAATAATAATAATAATAATAATAATAATAATAATAATAATAATAATAATAATAATAATAATAATAATAATAATAATAATAATAATAATAATAATAATAATAATAATAATAATAATAATAATAATAATAATAATAATAATAATAATAATAATAATAATAATAATAATAATAATAATAATAATAATAATAATAATAATAATAATAATAATAATAATAATAATAATAATAATAATAATAATAATAATAATAATAATAATAATAATAATAATAATAATAATAATAATAATAATAATAATAATAATAATAATAATAATAATAATAATAATAATAATAATAATAATAATAATAATAATAATAATAATAATAATAATAATAATAATAATAATAATAATAATAATAATAATAATAATAATAATAATAATAATAATAATAATAATAATAATAATAATAATAATAATAATAATAATAATAATAATAATAATAATAATAATAATAATAATAATAATAATAATAATAATAATAATAATAATAATAATAATAATAATAATAATAATAATAATAATAATAATAATAATAATAATAATAATAATAATAATAATAATAATAATAATAATAATAATAATAATAATAATAATAATAATAATAATAATAATAATAATAATAATAATAATAATAATAATAATAATAATAATAATAATAATAATAATAATAATAATAATAATAATAATAATAATAATAATAATAATAATAATAATAATAATAATAATAATAATAATAATAATAATAATAATAATAATAATAATAATAATAATAATAATAATAATAATAATAATAATAATAATAATAATAATAATAATAATAATAATAATAATAATAATAATAATAATATATCAAGTGTCGGTAGAGGCCACGGCTACCGGCGAGGGCTCGGCCCCGCAAGAGGATGAGTCGGCAGTGGAACAACAACCTAGCAACAAATAATAATAATAATAATAATAATAATAATAATAATAATAATAATAATAATAATAATAATAATATATCAAGTGTCGGTAGAGGCCACGGCTACCGGCGAGGGCTCGGCCCCGCAAGAGGATGAGTCGGCAGTGGAACAACAACCTAGCAACAATAGTACCAAAACCCAGCCAACAAGTGACCAGCGTACACAGTCTGATGTAGCTCTCACTATGGCTGGAAGAATTAGACTGCGCCGACAATGGACGAGAGAAATAAACGAAGATCTATTGCGCATATATTATATTGTCACACAACAGGAACAAAATCTAACAGGATATCGAACCCAGCTATACACCATCTTTGTAGCAAAGCACCCAGAATTCAATGTATCAGAGCAACGATTGTCCGATCAAGTAAGAGCAATTAATAGAAATAATCTGATCCCAGAAATTAGACGACACACTATCAAAGAATCTACGCTGACAACACCTAGCGAACATTATACAATAATAACACAGAAACTCAAGAAAATAGCAACATCTTGACTGAAGCACGTAGTAATGAAGATATCAGCCAAAGAATCGGACAAGGAAACTTATCAATAAGACAAAATGCAAACAGCGATGTAATTGATATTTTCGAGCAACAGTACCTCGTTTATAAGGAAATCGACACTAGAATAAGACCTCCAATACCAGGAATGAATTCCAGTCGAAAGCTAAGTATGCTTATCAACCACGTCAACGATGAAATAATCCCAAGACATGTTTCTCAAATTACCACTTTAAAAGAGCTGCATACACTCATATATAGCTCAGCTGTCACTATTTGTATAAAAATGGGTTACAAGATTGAATACACAGAAAGGAGAACCAAAAAACCCACACAAAACAGTACCTTAAAAAGAATAAAAATTAAAATTCAAAACCTAAGACAAGACTTGGAAAGACTTAACAGTTACATAACTGGTATTCGCTCAAGACGGCTTCTGAACAAAGTGCGGAAAATATTTAAAACTCACAACAAACATTCACGATTTGAAGTAAATAACTCTAATACCATACTGACTAGGGACACAATTAGACAAAAGCTCTCTGTACAAATTACGAAACAGCGTAAATACAAATTATCAAACCAAAGACACGAAAAGAAATTTTATCGAAGCCTAAGAGTGAAGAGAGACAGCAACGAAGATATCTTACCTAGTAAGGACGACACAGAGAAGTACTGGTCATCAATTTGGTCCACCCAATCAAAACACAACACACACGCACACTGGATTAACGAAGAAAAGCAGAGATATCAGAACCTTGAAGAAATGACACTGGACCGCCTATCAACAGCCCAAGTCACAGAAATCATCGCTAAGACTCAAAACTGGAAATCACCAGGACTGGATAAGATACAAAACTTTTGGTTTAAGCGACTACCCGCTACACACGAAAAACTAACGGAACTGCTTAACGAATGTATACAAGACCCAACGAAGTTTCCATCTGAGTTTAGCAATGGCATTACTTACTTATTGCCAAAAGGCGGTGGATTTAACTCTAGTCCAGCAAACGGTCGTCCAATAACCTGTCTGCCGACGATCTATAAGATTATGACCGCATCCTTAAACTTACTAATATCCAATCATCTAATGCAAAATAACATCATATGCGAAGAACAGAAGGGGTGCAGCAAACACGCTAAAGGATGCAAAGACGCTAAAGGATTGGGAGTTGAGTTCGTGATTTCATAGGGCGTAGACGTGCGTCCGTCCGTCCCCGACAATAATTTTAATTTTAATGTTGCAGTTGAGTGTTATTGTTTCTATTAAATGTTTCGTGTGTGATATTTGTTTTAATCTCCGTCAAGTGTTTAAAATGTTTTTTGTCTCAATCATAAACTAACTAAATACTAAATAAAATAACCAAATTTAATAAAAATTGAAATTAAAAAAAAAACATTATCTAAATTGCAATAAAAACTATCGCATTTTCAAAAGAAAGAATAAAAATAAGCAAACACAAAAATTAATAAACTAAAACAATACAAACAACAACACCGTGACTCCAGCAACCGCATCAACAGCAACTCACCAGCAAAACCTGTTTTGCGGAGAGCCGCCAGCTGCAGCATCAACATCGCTGGACAGCGTTTGATTTTTTTTTTTGCTGACCACGCGAGGGGCTTTTCTATGCTCCTCGCTGTGTAAGTTATTGTTGTTGTTTTTTCGGTCCGTTTTCTTCACTATCCGCTCCCATTAGTTACGTTTGTAGGTAGGGTTGCACAGTGGGCTAAATTGTGCTGAAGTAAAGGCATAACACTTGCTTCAGTACTTTTGTATTGCTCATGTTGTGCAATTCTCTTGCAGCCGTAACTAATTACCTTATATGCCCTTATTTGTTTGATATTTTCATGGTGCGGAAATGTCGGGTCATTTTCGCATAGATTTTTGCAATATTCGTGGACTGAGGGCGAATTTTTTCTCGGTATATGTTCATTGTACTCTACATAGGTCTCAAATAATGGCACTAGGCGAGACCCAGGTGGCCGAGGATGCAGATCCACTGGATTTTCATATACCTGGGTACCGCTTACTGCCATTGTTTTCTTTGCATAGAGGCATCGCCCTTTTTATAAGAACGGATGTAGCATACCAGTGTGAGAGGAGTCTGAACGTGACCGATCCAGAGTTTAGCTCAATGTGGGTTAGGTTCAGGCTTCGCTCTCACTTGCTGCATTTTTGTTTTATTTATAGAAGCCCGAATCTAGGGAGAGAGCCCACTTTTAACAAACTGGACTCTCTCTCTCTGATTCGATTACGCATATTTTGGGGTTGTTTCCTGACAGTGAGATCGTTGTAGCAGGCGATTTCAATGTCCACAACCCGGCTTGGTTACGTCACTCGGGCCCATTGACACCTGTTGGGCAATATGTTGAGCTATTTGCTGAATCGAACCAATTGATTCAACTAGTGAAGGAACCCACTTTTCTTCCTCAAAGTGATTTGCATAGCCATAATACCCTTGACCTTTTTCTGACTTCACATCATGAAAAATATGATGTGAGTGTCAACGCACCTCTTGGTAACTCGGACCATTGTACCATCTCCGCTGTTTTTCCATATTCTAACCCCTGCACCTCTACGCCTAAAGCCCCGAAGAGGACTGCATGGTTTTATGGAAGGGCAAATTGGACTGCGTTAAATAATTTTTATCGCAATTTCAATTGGAAATTATGTTTCGCTGATAGAAATGTGAATGCCGCGGCTGTCATGATACAAGAAATTATTTTATTGGGTATGCGGTCTTTCATTCCCAATAAGATGAGAAGCATTAAACCAAAAGACCACTCATGGTTTAATGAGACTTGCAGGATTGCAGTCAGGTCCAAAGAGGAAGCCTTTCAGAATTGGCGTTCTAACAAGAATACTGATACTAAAAGACTTCGCATCGAGGCAAGGAATCGCTGTAATGCAATTTTAAAACGCGAAAAATTTCTGCACGAAGCTCGCATTCGAGAACAGGTTCTTCTCTGCCCCAAAGGGAGCAAAAATTTTTGGTCATTTGTTAAAAGAGTTAAGAACCAGACATCGTCATCGATTCCAGCTCTTTTAAAAGATGACCAAATCTTCACTGACTCGGCTGATAAAGCGAACCTATTGGCTAGATTGTTTGCACAAAATTCCACTCTCTCGGATAGCAATCAGCCACTGCCCTTTGTTGAGAATGGATCTTCTGCAATGCAGGAGATATACTTTCGAACGAGAGCAGTTAAAAGGGTCCTTTCAAATCTCAACGTAAACAAAGCCTCTGGTCCTGATGGCATACCGCCAATTGTGCTTAAAATGTGTGCTTCTTCGCTGGCTCGGCCTTTGCGCAACCTTTTAAACATCTCCTACAGAACAGGAATATTTCCATCTTGTTGGAAGGTGGCAAATGTCCAGCCGGTACCTAAAAAGGGTGATGCCACGAACCCTGCAAACTACCGACCCATTGCGATATGCTCTACGCTTTCCAAAGTTATGGAGAGCGTAATAAACTTCAACGTTATGAACTATCTGGAGCACAACCAACTGCTCAGTGACCGTCAATATGGTTTCCGTAGGGCTCGCTCTACTGGTGATCTTATGGCGTTCTTAACCGAGGAATGGAATAAATGCGTTCACTTTTTCGGCGAGAGTAGGGTTGTTGCTCTGGATATTTCAAAAGCGTTCGACCGAGTGTGGCATAAAGCGCTCGTGTCAAAACTTGCTGCATGTGGATTTGGTGGTAATTTTACTCGATGGATCACGTGTTTTCTCAAGGACAGAACGATTCGAGTCGTAGTTGACGGTATTTCGTCCGAGAAGCACGCCATCAACGCAGGAGTACCACAGGGTTCAGTTCTATCGCCTACCTTGTTTCTGGTTTTTATCAACGACCTTCTGTCGTTGACGCATAACCCAATTGTCATTCATATTCATTCAAAAAACGCCCAAGCTCTATGGAGATTGAGAGAAAAAGGCAAACTATGAATGACACACTCCTTAATGATCTACAAAAAATCTCCGAGTGGGGTCTTGCTAATAGAGTAGAGTTCAATGCAAGCAAGACCCAGTGTTGTTTGTTAACCCACAAGCGAGTGAATTGCCCTTTAGCTCCTCTCAGTATGAATGGTGTGGATCTTGTGGAATCAGCCACTCTTGACGTTCTGGGCATATCGATCCAATCTGATCTTCGTTGGAATGATCATATTTTCGATGTGTCGAAAGAAGCGGGCAAGTGCCTAGGTTTTCTAAAACGGTGTAAAAAATATTTCACTTCAGCTGATCTTCGCATGATCTACACCTCATATATTAGGCCGAAAATGGAGTACAATTCGCACATTTGGGCAGGGGCTTCAAGATCTTATTTGGAGCTTCTGGACCGAATTCAACGTCGTGCGATATATATGATAGGAGATGAAAGTATTTCATCCTCTCTCAACTCTCTTGAGCATCGACGTAATGTAGGTTGCCTAAGCCTTCTGTATAGGTATTACCATGGGGAGTGTTCAAGGGATATACATGGCCTGACGCCACCAGCTCGTGTGTTTCCCAGGTCCACTCGGGCAGCTGTCCAGGCCCATCCCTTTACCATTGCATCGATGCCTAATTACCGCGATAATTCGTTCTTTAGTCGCGCGGTTAAGTTGTGGAATAGTCTCCCTGCGAGCGTGTTTCCCGGCAGTTTTGAGCTGTGCAAATTCAAAACAAATCTTCACCGACACTACTCCATCTATCCACCTTCCAACTAACTATCACCCATCTTCCGAATCAACACAATGCCTACGCATTTATAGGGGGCATCCCCTGAGCGTTGGTTCAGTCTAAAAAAAAAAAAGAAAAAAAAAAAAATAACAACTGACCATAGATCAACTAATATTGGAACAAACTGTTTAAACATTCTAGAAATTTACATGCATGCTTTATAGATTTTCAAAAAGCCTTTGATAGTGTTCCACATAGCTGGTTAATTGAAGTCATGGAAGTGTACAAAATTAACCCAAGAATAATTGACTTCTTGAAAGTTAACATGACGCACTGGAGAACTAATATCGAAATATTTTCAAAAACAGGATCAATTCAAACAGCAGAGATTATGATAAAAAATGGTATTTTCCAAGGTGACTGCCTCTCAGCACTGTGGTTCTGCATTGCTCTCAACCCGCTAAGCAATCTTATAAAAAACACAAAATATGGGTACAAAGTAAAAAGTAACGGCAGTCAAACTGCATTAAGTCACTTACTATACATGGACGACCTTAAAATATATGCTTCGACACGACTACACCTTCAGCAACTAATCAAAATAGTTATCATGTTCAGTAATGATATCAACATGAAATTTGGGTTAGAAAAAAGCAGGACAATATGTATCACCAGAGGCAAAATGGCGAAAAATCTAGACGTTGATCAGAGAAATGGAGGGAACATGATGTTTACAAATACTTAGGCATGATGCAAACAGACGCATTGAGAAGAATAAAGTCAAAGACACCTTGACTAGGGAGTTCAAATCCCGTATTCACAAAATTGCAAAAGCGAACCTGAGCGGCAAAAATTTAATTAAGGCTGTGAATACGTTTGCGATCCCAATACTCACCTACACCTTTGGAATTATTAAATGGACAACAACTGAACTTCAAGCACTGCAGCGAAAGATTAGAACAATGCTTATATGCTATAAGTTTCACCATCCTAAATCATGCTGCGAGAGAATGGTTACAACAAGGAAAGAAGGCGGAAGAGGTTTAATAAATCTTCAGGTATTGCATGATAACCAAATACAATCACTTCGCCACTACTTCCACTGTAAAGCCGGAGAGATCGAGTTTCATAAGGGCAATAGTAGACGCAGATAGAAACTTAACACCTTTAAATCTGGACGGTGATTTTCAAAGACATGCAGTGGATAAAGTGATTAGAGAGCGTAACTGGGCAATCAACCAATACATGGTCAGTTCTACAGAAATATTAATGGCGACAATGTTGATCAACTCATGTCAAACAGGTGGCTATTAAATGGTAGTATGTATGCTGAAATTGAAGCATTTATGATTGCAATCCAAGATCGTGTTGTACCAACGAAGAACTACAGAAAGCATGTCATGAAAGACCCAACAGTTAAAGAAGATACCTGCCGGAGATGCAGAAACCAGACGGAAACTATAGATCACGTCATATCAGGCTGCACAACACTGGCGCAAACAGAATATACTCGAAGACATAACAATGTAGCTAAGATTTTACATAAAAAAGCTCCTTGAAAAATACAAAATCCCACCTGATAAAGCACCCTACTATGCATATAAGCCTCCACCGATGGTAGAAAATCATAACATCAAGATTAACTATGATCGTACCATTTTCACTCAGAACACACTATTGAAAAAAAGAACGTAAAGGCGTCTTCATTGATATCGCTGTCCCAGCTACGAGAAACATAAGTCGAACATACAGCGAGAAACATAACAGATACTCCGAACTTGCTGTGGAAACTAAGCGAAACTGGAACCTGAAGGAAGTGAAGATAGTTGCAATAATTATCAGTGCAGAGGGCGTAGTACATAAGAACTTGCAAGACGATATAAAACTTTTTGGACTGAGAAGTAGCATTATCGACGCTATGCAGAAATCTGTAATAATTGATACTTGCCACATAGCCAGAAACTTTATGAATATTTCTTAAATTCATTATCTGTGATAACAATGTATTGTATGTGATATATTTTGTATTAGACTAAGGCCCCCAAAATATGTTATTCTAATGACCGAATATGGAGAAAAAAGAGGAAATAATAATAATAATAATAATAATAATAATAATAATAATAATAATAATAATAATAATAATAATAATAATAATAATAATAATAATAATAATAATAATAATAATAATAATAATAATAATAATAATAATAATAATAATAATAATAATAATAATAATAATAATAATAATAATAATAATAATAATAATAATAATAATAATAATAATAATAATAATAATAATAATAATAATAATAATAATAATAATAATAATAATAATAATAATAATAATAATAATAATAATAATAATAATAATAATAATAATAATAATAATAATAATAATAATAATAATAATAATAATAATAATAATAATAATAATAATAATAATAATAATAATAATAATAATAATAATAATAATAATAATAATAATAATAACATAATAATAATAATAATAATAATAATAATAATAATAATAATAATAATAATAATAATAATAATAATAATAATAATAATAATAATAATAATAATAATAATAATAATAATAATAATAATAATAATAATAATAATAATAATAATAATAATAATAATAATAATAATAATAATAATAATAATAATAATAATAATAATAATAATAATAATAATAATAATAATAATAATAATAATAATAATAATAATAATAATAATAATAATAATAATAATAATAATAATAATAATAATAATAATAATAATAATAATAATAATAATAATAATAATAATAATAATAATAATAATAATAATAATAATAATAATAATAATAATAATAATAATAATAATAATAATAATAATAATAATAATAATAATAATAATAATAATAATAATAATAATAATAATAATAATAATAATAATAATAATAATAATAATAATAATAATAATAATAATAATAATAATAATAATAATAATAATAATAATAATAATAATAATAATAATAATAATAATAATAATAATAATAATAATAATAATAATAATAATAATAATAATAATAATAATAATAATAATAATAATAATAATAATAATAATAATAATAATAATAATAATAATAATAATAATAATAATAATAATAATAATAATAATAATAATAATAATAATAATAATAATAATAATAATAATAATAATAATAATAATAATAATAATAATAATAATAATAATAATAATAATAATAATAATAATAATAATAATAATAATAATAATAATAATAATAATAATAATAATAATAATAATAATAATAATAATAATAATAATAATAATAATAATAATAATAATAATAATAATAATAATAATAATAATAATAATAATAATAATAATAATAATAATAATAATAATAATAATAATAATAATAATAATAATAATAATAATAATAATAATAATAATAATAATAATAATAATAATAATAATAATAATAATAATAATAATAATAATAATAATAATAATAATAATAATAATAATAATAATAATAATAATAATAATAATAATAATAATAATAATAATAATAATAATAATAATAATAATAATAATAATAATAATAATAATAATAATAATAATAATAATAATAATAATAATAATTAAATAATAATAATAATAATAATAATAATAATAATAATAATAATAATAATAATAATAATAATAATAATAATAATAATAATAATAATAATAATAATAATAATAATAATAATAATAATAATAATAATAATAATAATAATAATAATAATAATAATAATAATAATAATAATAATAATAATAATAATAATAATAATAATAATAATAATAATAATAATAATAATAATAATAATAATAATAATAATAATAATAATAATAATAATAATAATAATAATAATAATAATAATAATAATAATAATAATAATAATAATAATAATAATAATAATAATAATAATAATAATAATAATAATAATAATAATAATAATAATAATAATAATAATAATAATAATAATAATAATAATAATAATAATAATAATAATAATAATAATAATAATAATAATAATAATAATAATAATAATAATAATAATAATAATAATAATAATAATAATAATAATAATAATAATAATAATAATAATAATAATAATAATAATAATAATAATAATAATAATAATAATAATAATAATAATAATAATAATAATAATAATAATAATAATAATAATAATAATAATAATAATAATAATAATAATAATAATAATAATAATAATAATAATAATAATAATAATAATAATAATAATAATAATAATAATAATAATAATAATAATAATAATAATAATAATAATAATAATAATAATAATAATAATAATAATAATAATAATAATAATAATAATAATAATAATAATAATAATAATAATAATAATAATAATAATAATAATAATAATAATAATAATAATAATAATAATAATAATAATAATAATAATAATAATAATAATAATAATAATAATAATAATAATAATAATAATAATAATAATAATAATAATAATAATAATAATAATAATAATAATAATAATAATAATAATAATAATAATAATAATAATAATAATAATAATAATAATAATAATAATAATAATAATAATAATAATAATAATAATAATAATAATAATAATAATAATAATAATAATAATAATAATAATAATAATAATAATAATAATAATAATAATAATAATAATAATAATAATAATAATAATAATAATAATAATAATAATAATAATAATAATAATAATAATAATAATAATAATAATAATAATAATAATAATAATAATAATAATAATAATAATAATAATAATAATAATAATAATAATAATAATAATAATAATAATAATAATAATAATAATAATAATAATAATAATAATAATAATAATAATAATAATAATAATAATAATAATAATAATAATAATAATAATAATAATAATAATAATAATAATAATAATAATAATAATAATAATAATAATAATAATAATAATAATAATAATAATAATAATAATAATAATAATAATAATAATAATAATAATAATAATAATAATAATAATAATAATAATAATAATAATAATAATAATAATAATAATAATAATAATAATAATAATAATAATAATAATAATAATAATAATAATAATAATAATAATAATAATAATAATAATAATAATAATAATAATAATAATAATAATAATAATAATAATAATAATAATAATAATAATAATAATAATAATAATAATAATAATAATAATAATAATAATAATAATAATAATAATAATAATAATAATAATAATAATAATAATAATAATAATAATAATAATAATAATAATAATAATAATAATAATAATAATAATAATAATAATAATAATAATAATAATAATAATAATAATAATAATAATAATAATAATAATAATAATAATAATAATAATAATAATAATAATAATAATAATAATAATAATAATAATAATAATAATAATAATAATAATAATAATAATAATAATAATAATAATAATAATAATAATAATAATAATAATAATAATAATAATAATAATAATAATAATAATAATAATAATAATAATAATAATAATAATAATAATAATAATAATAATAATAATAATAATAATAATAATAATAATAATAATAATAATAATAATAATAATAATAATAATAATAATAATAATAATAATAATAATAATAATAATAATAATAATAATAATAATAATAATAATAATAATAATAATAATAATAATAATAATAATAATAATAATAATAATAATAATAATAATAATAATAATAATAATAATAATAATAATAATAATAATAATAATAATAATAATAATAATAATAATAATAATAATAATAATAATAATAATAATAATAATAATAATAATAATAATAATAATAATAATAATAATAATAATAATAATAATAATAATAATAATAATAATAATAATGATAATAATATTAATAATAATTATAATTATAATAATAATAATAATAATAATTATAAAGAGTTACATTTTTAGTTGGCATTGATATATCTCTTATTTTTTAAGTAAAAGCAATTGCGTGGATATTTTGGATATTGGATATTTTTGTATGACTGGATATTTTCAGAAAATGAAGTATTCAATTCATGACAAATTACATATACTTCTTTTTTAAACTCATTACAAATTTATAGTATGATTCTTAAAACGTAAGCGGTTCTAATGTTACACTCGACCAATGCGGAAATAGTCGCAGCTGACATCTCCCACTGCTCAAATAACCTCGAAAGGTCTTCGTCCAAGTTGATATACTCCATAGGGCAAAAGTACATAATTTCTCATTCAATACCTTCCATGAAGGCATTCAAAGTTTCTATAAAATAATAAAAAATGTTCACAAAGCATATCGGAGATGTGGTGAAAAAACATACTTGAATGTTTTCCAACAACCTAAATAACTACAGACTTTGATCATTGAATTCTAATAGAGAAGCCAACAAATGTAATCGTGTATTTGCGTTTTTTTAATGCAGTATTAAACATATATCTTATTACATAGATACGATAAATTTAGCAATTTACTAACATAAATAGTAAGAAAACTTCTAAATATATGCATTTGTATGCGTTGTGAATGTTGCCGGAAACAACTTCTTTTAACACAGCGGCGAGTAAAATAGGATTGACCAACACCCATATCAGTGTCGCGTTTTTCGCTAGCATCTTTCGTAGATAGTCCTCGTTTAAGCGCTGTAGTGGCCAACGGATAGTGTAGAATCCTTGCCGTATTACATTACATATCATATCAATATATTTCATAATCTTATCTTAATACTTACAATTTATTTAACAGAAATTTTTAGTTTTCTTTTTTATGTATATACGAATTTTATACTAACTTTTGATGTATTTCTTTGTTTTTTTGTTTGTTTCTTTTGTCACCGAAAACAAATGCAAGCACTCGTTAAACGAATAATTTTACAGTTGCCATAACAAGTTTATAATTTAAATGGATCAACAAATATTAAACTGTTAAAGCAACAAATTTTTTGTTTTTCTTACGAAGATAAAATTTTGCAAACTCCATATTTGTGTTACCCTCACAAGTTTATTGTTGTAAGAACATAACTTTTAATGAATTTATTTAAGTGCAAAACGCTGTTGTATTTACAAAAATTTTTTTCTGAGTATCTTCTCATTAACAATTAATTTCATAATTTCTTCGCTTGTGTCCGTTTTATTTAATAAATTATTAACTAAGTTTCATCTTTTCTTACATTTTCCTTGATCTGCATAAATTCATTAATATAAAAATGTCTTTAGCCTGAGTAGTTTTCTTCTAAATTTCTTATACATAGATTTAATTTCAACATTATTTGGTCTTTTAGCTACTTTTTTAAAAAGTTTATTTTTGTTTTTAATTTTTTGGAGTAATTCAAGTCCTTTCTTGCATTAATTCTAGTATACAGGTTAAAATGTTCTGTTAATATTTCTAAAAAAGTATTATATGGATCTTTGATTTGGATCTGCTTCACTATATACTCGTTGATGGATCTGCTTCACTATATACTCGTTCCCAAAATTCAAAACGCAACCTATTATTTAGAGCCTTGAAATCATTTTTTTTCAAAATTTTCTCGATCTGTATTTTTTTCACTTGGAACTATAATATTCTCAAAACTTAGACAAGTTAAGCAACGATCTGAGATTTGAAAGTCAGCTACAGCGCTACTCAAAAGTAGTTTATTGGAATTTTCTAATAGTAAAAAAATATGGTCAATACATGTTGCCGAAGAACTTTTTTCGAATATTTCGAATCATATGGCGCACCGAGAAATAAAGTATTTAAAACCAAAGAAAAATGACTTTGCCGCAAATACTTTTGCTGGCTAATTCGTGTCCAAACACGAACCTTTTTTGTGACAAAGGCGAAATTTTATTGAATTAACAAAGGCGTGGACTTAAAAACAAAGACAAAATTCCTTTCTATGCTTCTTTTAGTATGCGCAAGAAGAATTTTTTGTGCTATGCTAAAGAAATTTTACTCTTCTTCCAAAAGAGTATACTTTAATATTAAAATGTGTACATGTTTGTGTTTATGTATATCGTTTAGAGGCTAAACTGTAGAGTTCGTAAATCGATAATTTCACACTATCGTGACTGTCGATAGTTTTGGACTGACTATCGATGGTTTTCGATAGTATTTAAATATTCATTGACACCACTGTTTAGGCGTCATTACCATTGCTGTCGAATTCGTTTGATTTTAACAATTTGGTATAATTTTTTCTGTTTTGTAGAGTGAAAGCACAGGTGATGTTTCTTTTAAATGTATGAGCATAGTGTGGATTTGGAAGATGGGTGATAGCTAGTTAGTGGTTGAAAAAATGGAGTAGTTTCGGTGAAGATTTGTTTTAAATTTGCACAGCTCAAAACTGACGGGAAACACGCTCGCGGGGAGACTATTCCACAACTTTACCGTACGACTAATGAACGAATTATCACTACAACGTGAGGTTCTGTGTGGCATCAAGGCAATCAAGGCAAAGGAATGGGCTTGGAAAGCTGCCCAAGTGGACCTGTAAAACATACGGTGTGGTGGTGTTAGGCCATTAGGAATTCAACATTACGTCGATTTCCAATAGAGTTGAGAGAAGATGAAATATTTTTATCCTCTATCAAATATATCGCACGACGTTGAATTCGGTCCAGAAGCACGTTTCTATTTTAATTCCTTGACGAATTTTCTTTATTTTTCTGTCTAATTTTCGTTAACGAAATTTCCTCAATACTTCGATATTGGGTTCGTGCATGATAAATCCCGACGTTTCTTCATTGCGTCTTGCACGAATTTGGAACATTTATATGAAATTTTCGTCAATGAAATCAAGCGCGTCGGAAGCGAATTTCATCTGGGGGAGCAGTACAAATGGGGGGGCAGTACAAATGGTGGTGCAAAAAAAGTTCACCAAAAGTTCTTCAAAGAAACATGAATGTGAATACACAAATTTTTTATTTTAGTTAAAATAAAAATAAAATATAAAAATTTATAAAAAATAGTAAAATATCATTATTTTTAAAAGTTCTTCCACTTTCAATATTAGAGATCATTCTTTAAAGGATCTTTCATATGGTAATATGGAAATATAAAAAATAGTGGTTGCTTTTATAAAGCAAGACTAGGTATATCTTTACATGGTTTAAATGCAATAAGGTACAAAAAAATATATCAATTTAAATTTTTCCAAAATGTTTCTTTCTGTCCTTGCGAGAAACAAACTGTTTCACCTCCTCCATCGAATTAAATTCTTCAGTTTTATCTTTGTGAATGTGTATAAGTGCCATATGAGTGAGTCGTTTCTGTGTCATAGTTGCTCGAAGATACGTTTTAAGTCGTCTTAGTGAACTAAAAAACGCTCAGATGAAGCTGCTGATGCAGGCACAGTCAAAAGCAAAGCAATAAGTTTTTCAACTTCATTTAATAGTTTTTTTTACAGTATCCGAATTTTTTGCAAATTTGGATACAATGCCACTACAATTTGAAGGTGTTTGGCCAGGCAATTGCTTCAGCAATTTAAGTTGCGCGTGGAGGTCGCTCACATCAAAGTCATCTACATAAAGATCTAGTTTTGTTTTTAGATTTTGTTCAGAAGGCACTTTTCCGTTGAAGGCTTCGATTACAATATTACAGTATTAAGCTACATACTTAAGGGTGCTTTTAAACTGAAGTGGTGGGTTTGCAGTAGAAACTCTACATTTTGTTCTATCTTTTTGCAAACACAGAGAAAGAAAATGGTTATCCGCAAGCATGCTTATGAAGAAGAGAGAAAGAAGAGGAAAATATCTAATACAAAAATATTATCGTTGTAAAAAAACTGACATTTTGAATAACTTTTGAAGTTTTCTTTTTAAATTGTTTATCTAGCTAAAAAAGGGAGCAACTGCCCCCCTTGTCCCCCCGCTTCCGACGCCAATGAATGAAATGTATGGCCAAATCAGCATATTTCGTCAAGGATCAAGAAAAATCGTAAATGATTGATTTGAGATTTCTTCAAGACTGTCAAGACAAATCTTCACGTATAGAATGTGTGATTTATTCATGAATTTAAAATTAGGTGAATAAATATCATCTTCAGTACCCTCTTCTAAAGGCAAGATCTTGCTATCTTCTTCAAGTCATAATCCGTTGGAAAAACTTTCTCTCGTTGAACGCATATTGCAGTCAATGTGTATCGGCTATGATACTATTTTTCAAAAAAATTTCTACGGCGAGTGCTTTTATATTAATTAAAAGAACACATACTTTGAAATATAATCAATTTTGAAGAAAAAAGTCACATATCCTTATTTATATCAGATTGGTACTACTGGTATTTTTCAATAACAGAAGCCCCTAATGACAATGCTGGCTACTTCGCTGAGTTATAATATCAAATATAATTATGTTCATTTTCTATGATTTAAATACAAATTCTAAAGCATCACAAAGATTTCTGATGAAGCCCTTAGCAGGGCCGAAATTGCAATAAAATCAGCTAGTGATGTTTTCCTTTTCATATTGAAAATGTTGTTGTTGTTGTTTATTTGGAAATAATTCGTTAGAGCATTTAATTGTGACCTAAAGCTCAATAAACGATTTTAAACTATCAAACAACTAGAATATGTATTTAAAATCAAGAATGATTTAAACTATCAAACATTTAGAATTTGTATTTAAATCATAGAAAATCAACATAATAAATAACAAGGTCATATAGAAAACTTTAATCACATATAATTTTTAAAAGGTATTATATGATGATATCCTGTTGTTATAATTTCAGATGGCTCTGTGGGACCTAGTGCTTTGTTGCCCTTCGGGTCCACCGTTGCAGATGTCGAGAAACCCCGAACATTCCGTAACAAACACCACCATGAGCATCATTGGGGACCCTTTTTTGAAGAACCACTTAATTCATCAATATCTGGGGAGAATCTTGTGTCCGCGGCACATTTATTTACAGAGGCGGTACTCAATTGTAGAGTGGGCATGCTGAAAGACAAAACGGTATGTAAACAGAAACATTAATTGCCGAATATTGTAAAACGAATGCAGAATTCGGTTTCTGAAATATGTTTTTTCAGTAAGAGACAGAAATCAAAACTTTAAAAGAAACTGAAATTGCCAGACAAAATTATTAAAAGTGAGGTAATTGCATTGGTTTTACTTACAGAAAGTATTGCTTGATACTGATGTGAATAGGAATTTTATAATTTACAAGATTCTGCACCACTTTTAAAGAAGAATTTTTAAAAAAGCACCTATTGATCCATATTAATTAATAAAAATTTAACCCTTAACGATAATCTTTGATTTTGGATTTATTTTTATACATATAAAAACAGCAACCTTAAGGGTCAATAATCACTATGTTTGTGAACTTAATAAGTATTTTTCACTTTGAGTTTGGGATCCAAAAAGCAAAATTTATTAATGTACAAGAAACTTAAGAAATAAAAATTTAGCACACAGTTTTCCATGTAAGTTTTGATTTCATTAAAAGAATGGTTATTTTTAATTTGTAACGGATATTCACAAACACAAAAAACGCTATAGAAAAACAATAACAACACAATTTTGTATATGAAATACCATGCAAAGGAACAAAAAATAAAACATCCGACTTGATCAGCGGCAAATTTACGAAGTCAAATTCACAGATATTTCATATATGAAAGGCAGTGCACTTGTGTTATGTTATTCATATATGACTTTGTACGTGAAGTTGTTTTGCGTTGGGAGAAAGAAGCTCGACTACTTGTTCGCATACTTTCTAATCAAAAATGTAGCCCTCCAGTGGGAAAATCCATCCTTACATAATTCATTATTCCATACTTATTTTTCATCCGCTTTGCATGAAAACTTCAATATCAAATGCCCATTACTTTTACACAGGCATGATCGCCACTATAAGCTTTCTTTTGTAATGTATGAAATGCATCATACGTGCCACTTTACTAAAATAAAGTGTAGGGAATATACTTCCGACACTCGGAATCGATCGGGCTTCCATGCTTATGCACTTTATGTTATAAGTAGGATGTACGCATGAAAACGTAAGTTACCAGTAATGTATTGATACGACGTGCACATAATCGATTTTATCCTTCTCCACAACGGATATTGTAAGCACTGCTTACGTTTCCGCTTACAAAAGAAGGTAAGCATAAGGCGACGCCTTAATATTGTATACACGCCTTATGCTCACCTTATTTTGTAAGTGCTTTCGTAAGCATTGCTTACATTTTCCATCGTGGGTAACGTGTAAATGGAGTATGTGCTGTTATTTGCTCTCGCTCTCTTTGCTTTCATGTTTTTCAGATTTTTGGATAAAATATTTGGTGTTGCCAACTATTTTGAATTGCAAAATTCATAACTGAATTAGTATGTTGACAAATTTTCCTATTTCAAGAATCCTAAATTGCTGATGTGTATAAAGAAAGTATTATTATTCTAAAAGTAAGAACATGAAATGAAAAACTTGGTTGATTTTGGATTTTTTGTTCTTTAAAAAGTTTCGAACTTTAAAAAACTCGTAAAAACTGAACAATTAAAAAAATAGACTAAAATTATTTATGAAAGAAATAGAAAAATTTCAGGGACTAGTAAACACAAGGCTTTATGAAAACATTAAATAATGAAATAAAATAAATACATTAAGGTTAAAAATATTTCTTATAAATTAACAGTTTTTCATTTTTAAAATTTACTGTTTAATAGCTGTTAAGATCACAACACAGAATACAAGCAACACAACAAATGCAATAACGGATAACAAAAAACTAAAAATAAACCGGTGTTATTTGTTGTTATTATTTTTATTCTTTTTATTTTTTATTAACTTTTTTATTAAATTTATTCTTTATTTGCCCACGCACAATTCTTTAAGCACGCACCGGCGATCAGTAGACGTTGGTTTTTGTTTTAATGATGCGACAGTACTGGCAGCCTAAGTTTCTTATTTCATTTGTCTTTTTTCTGCATTCCATCTCATCAAACAATCGTTAAGAACCGTTATGTCGATATGCCGCTGCATGTCTCATACATTAAAAAATAATGTGTGCATGGAAATGATCACACAAAGAAACGTTCGGCGCAAACGTGCATTCTTTTTTTATTTGAAATCGTAAGGGATGGCGTAAGGTGCTCTGGATGTATCAAGCAACATACTTTTTTCGTACGATCTTATTTCTAACTTTATTACCTTAAGGAAAACATTCATTATTTAGTAAGCACCTTACGTTTTTTCCCACTGGGCTGTGTGCCTACAGGCAGTCCACTTGTGTTGTATCAATTATGTATGAATATGTATGTGAAGTTGTATTTGGGTAATTTTTGGTATTTTCCTTTTTGTTCTTTTCGTTCACTTATTAGCTCGGGAAATTCTTCGAATTCTTTTTCAAAACTTTTTTGTTATGTAAACATGAGTTGCAAATTGAAGCGCGAATAAGATGGTGATTAAAAAGTGATTAAAAAATAACTATATAAAAGGACTTATTTAAAATGAAAATATTGAAATTAAGAAGTGAGTGTCAGAGAACTGCAATGAGTATCCGACAGAATTCGGATGTAGGCATTCGGCTCATTAGCATTTTTTCGGGTATAAGTACATTCTCATATCCGCGAGCGGCATGATCCGATCCAGTTCGAGTCGTTTTCAATGAGTGCGTTGAGTCAGTTTATTACAAAGGCACTCGATCCGAATGTCTGAGTACTGCTCCTTCTCTACCAACGACTCTTAGCGTTAATTAGTTTTTTTTTGCTCTCATGTGTGAGCTCTCATTTTTTGTTTGTTTTTTTTTCGAAAACTCGTTCTTGGTATTTAATTGTTGCACTCTATAGGGCTGTTCACATTTCAAACCGCTCATTAAATCATTTGTCAAATCATTTGACAACAGAAGTGTTCAGACTCATCAAATTTTTCGTCAAATTTAATTTTATCTAAAACGCCGAAGTAAGCACCAGAGATAAAGAGATGGGAAACTTACATTTTGTGACGTCAAAACATATGGCTGCACGAATTTTTTCCATTTTTTATGTACTTTGGTGAATGTACACACATAGGGTGTGTGTCAAAAAGAAGCTTTTCAGTCGTGGTAGGATAGAAAATATCAAGTTGAATAAAATTTGTGTGTGTTGAAATAAAATTGTGTTTTTTGCTGTGTCAAATGGACGATGAAATTTTGACAATTACAAGTTTTGACGTTTCACATTTCGGTCGTGTTTTAGCGTAAATGTTTTATTTAATTTGTATTTTATTCAATTTGCGACATATTTTATTTGAGTGCTTGTACTTGCAACTTATTTCGAAAACTTGTAATATTGTAAATTAAAAAACTTTTTATTAAGGATTTTTATACAAAGTATATATATAAAATATATATTTGGATAATTTAAAACTCAAAGTTAGAACAATTAATTGTTTAAACGAATCTTTCCAAAGAAACAACAACAACGTTTTTCGATATGAAAAAGAAAAAATCACCAGCTGATTTCATTGCTATTTAATGAAACCTTTAGCAGGGCCGAAATTGCAATAAAATCAGATAGTGATTTTTTCCCTTTTCATATTGAAAATACGTTGTTGTTGTTTCTTTGGAAAGATTCGTTAGGACAATTAATTGTTCTTACTTTGACCTTAAGCTCAATAAACGATTTAAAACTATCAAACAACTAGAATTTGTATTTAAAATCAAGTATGATTAAAACTATCAAACATTTAGAATTTGTATTTAAAATACAAAAAAATCAACTCTTTATTTTATAAAATAAGACATACATAAAAAAAGTATCAGAAATCAATAATAAACATATAAGCAACATTTTAAAAACACAATAATGATTTTATTCATTTTGGTTTCTTTAATATTTGCATAAGAAAAAGAGGTCCAACATATGACACCTATATAGTCATAAAGCTGGTAGTTTTTAAAAATGTTTGTCACCAAAATTAACTCTCTAGCTGCATTGGAACAGGTTCCCTGCCAGGTCGTCATCCATTTAGATAAAAATCGTCGCTGGGGCTCTCATGCATTCCAGGAGTTTTCTCGACATATGACACCTATGCAAAGTGGATGTTTTTAAGAATCTTTTGACACCAAGCCCAACTCTTTAGCTACATTGAAAAAGATTCACTACCAGGTCGTCATCCATTTAAATAAAAATTGTCGCTGGTGCTCTCACGCATTCCAGGAGTTTTCTGCACATATGACAACTATATAGCCGTAAAGTGGGTATTTTTAAAAATTTTTTGACGCTAAAATGAAGTCTCTAGTTGCATTGGAACAGATTCCCCACCAGGTCGTCATCCGTTTAAATAATTTTGTGGATACTTTTTTTCAAAAGTGGAAACTTTTGGATACTTTTTTGGCCTTTTCATCGATACTTTTTTCAAATGGTCGCGGCAGCACTGATGTTAACCTTCTTATTAAAAATTGTTAAAAAAAGTTACAAAATAGGTTCTTTTATTACAAAACTTAACCCACAAATGCCTTATATATACTTTTTGAATATTTTAAAATATGGCTAATATAAGATTAAATCGTGTTCAAGGATGTTTAATGGTTGGCTGATTGATCTACTGAGTATGAGTCAATATTTTCTTTCGTATTACAATCGATCATGAATAAAAATTATTATTTGTTTTTTGCAAGTTAATAATGTTTACACAATTTTGGTTTTTATAATGTTATTTAACGAAGAACAGTTAAATTTTTTAAAACTCATAATATAGTTTTTAATAACAAAATAAGTAGAAGAAAAGGTATTAGTTAAATGGGTTTTAAGAAATCTCGTATTATGAAAAAGTATGATATTAAGGCAACTGGGGGCTTATTCGCTAAGAAGACGTCAAAATTTCTGAATAAACCTTTCATGCTCCGTTTGGCTCAGCAAAAAAGAGAATTACATTTCAACAGATATAAGTTTTCTTCAACTCGAAATTTTCTATTCTACCACGAGTGAAAAGTTTTAGATTGGCACACACCCTCTGATGAGAATTTCTGAACCACAAAAATATCGGCGGAGTGGTGAGTTAACATATAAAATATCGCCGGAGTGGGGACTTTCCTCGAGATTTTACTACCACAGTTATACATTTTGTGATAGTATTGACTAAAATTGGACAACAATCAGATATAATGTTGTTCCTCTCTAACATAGTTTCCCATCTCTTTATCTCTGGTAAGCACATCGCGATGACGGAAAATTTTGAACACCACTTGTTATTAAAATCGCATTGGAAAAAGAAGAAATTATTTAACAAATTATTACAAATTATTTGCGACAGTTATTTATTATTATTTTGTTATTATTTTCTTCCGCTTCCTCCTTTGCCACGATGTGCTTAGGTTGACAACTTTTTTGAACTGACAAAATCGTACTACACAATTTGACGAGTGTTCACACTGGTCAAATCGTTCGTCAAATCAGCAAAAAAATCAAAAAATTTTAATTTTCATCAAACGATTTGACCAACCATTTGATGAGTGTTGACACTCGTCAAATCGCCATCAAATCCATACAAATTCTTTTGGTCAAATCAATTTTCAAATCGTTTGATGATCGATTTGATGAGCTGTTTGAAATGTGAACACCCCTAATGGAGAAAAAACAATAACAACGCTTGAGATTTTGGTTTATTAGGGGCCCTCAAACGATACTACATGACGGACGTACATGTAGTTCGATAAAGTAACGGGACTTTTTTCGTTGCCCTCACACACATCGCACATGACGGATAGACTTTGGATAGACTTCATTATTTTTTAGCTGCCGAAGAGTTAACATCAATTAAAAATATTAATATTAATTGTTTGAACATTTATTTTTATGTTTTTTGCTTTAAATATTCTAAACCATCACAATTTTAGGTAAAAATAAAAAAATTCGCGTCAAAATATAATATTTCTTACGTTCGGCAGTTTTGCCGCGAGATGTGCTCTCTCTGAACATTTTCAACAAATGGCAAAATGTACTAAGTTGGATGGCCGCGCACGCAAACGGAACTACATGTCGGACGTACTTAGCAAAAAGTAAAAATTGTTCAACTTCCATCGGACATGTCCATCCGCCTTGATTTCTTGCACACGAACGATACTACATGTGTGATGACTTGACAGGTCGGATGGACATGTAGTATCGTTTGAGGGCCCCTATTACATGGTATAAGGATAAAGGTAGCTGCAGCGCTGACTGTGCTCTCTTTCCATACTGCCATGTCTGTCAAATTCAGCTGTGTGGCGAATTTAAACAAAAGAAAAGAAATAAAAAGTTTTGTTCGTTTTGACATTTCCGGCAGTATGCTCTCATCAGTGCATCTACCTGTATGCTTCTACCATGGTTTGTTAGACCATCACAGTGGTTAAAAATTGGAAATAAATACCAAAACTGATAATCTCTTTTTGTGATTTTTTTTCTTCGCGTTGTTTAAGAATATTCTAACTAGTATGATTCCAAAATATTTATCAGAAATATGTATAAGTTTTCTGTGTAGACGCCTTAAAATAAGATTGATGTAAAAATGTTGAAAAAATTTCGTAAAATATTTCTATTTTTCAAGAGTTATTACAGATAATTAAGAAAACGTATTGCACTTTGGTTTTTTTTAAGTACAAAAAGCATTATTGAAAAAGTTTTTTGCATACTTCAAAATTTTTTTTTTATTTTTGCAATAAATTTCTTATGCAAAGTTGATATGACAAAAAAACGTAAATATATTTTTATGCAGAATATAAGATAACATCTTCGGATATCAATGATATTTTAAATACAGAAATGCTTTTATTGGACTCTAAGTTGAGCGATTAAAAAAAACTTACTGAATTTTTTGCGTCCTTCAACAACATTTGGTAAAAACTACATGCGTTTCGAAGAAAATATAGATTTGTTTAGTCTCAAGGCTTATTACTATAGTCATTTTTTTTAGTATGCTTTTAGGCATTTCTTGATTAAACGATCACTTCTTACGAAAGAGGGGCATATTAATGTATAGGTATAATTTTTTATTTAAAATTGTTAAATTTTTAATGTAAATAGTAAAAGCATTTACTTACTAAATACGATAAATGGTTTAAAATGTTATAATTCCTCTTTTGCAATACTGGAATATATTTTACAGAGCACTTAAGTATTCTATAGTATGTTTCTCAGTCTATTAATTTGCTATGTTAATATATAGTCAATATTTTTTAAATAATTACAATTAAATTGAATTATTAAAATAGTAATGTGATATGTATAAAGTTAAATTAATTCACATTACCTTATAGCTTACTATGAAACATTTTAATGAATTTCGCAATAAAATGCTTTCAAAACTATTCAAATTCCCTTGTCAAGAAATGTACTTTAAACATCTTCAATTAGCTGAAAGTGAAATATATATTCTTTGATTCTAAACAACAGAATTAGAAACCTACACGGAGAAAATTAATTGGCTTGAATCAAGCAAATGTTTTGCTTAAAAGGAAATCAGCAAAACTTTGCTCATCACAATGTGATTTAAAGAAAAGATTTGTAAATTGCCATCACTCCTTGTGTATTTAGGCAAAAGCAAAATTTTGATTAAATTCAAGCAAAATTTTTTTAAGTTATTATTAAATGAAAATCAAATTTTAACTTAATTCAAGCAAATATTTGCTTAGTTATTATAAATTGGAATAGCAAATTTATACTTAATTCAAGCAAATATTTGCTTAGTTATTATAAATTGGAATTTCACATTTTGATAAGTTTTGCTGAAATTTAGCATAATTTTGAAGTGGCTGAGAATCGAGCGCAAGTTTTGCTTAACCACAGTTATAATTTAGCAAACAGTTTTCTCCGTGTATGCAAGCCATATTTTTATGCTACACTACCTGTGCTCACTTTATCACAATGCCAAAAAGTATGCTATTATCTTTTTTTACTGTTGATAGTATCACATTTACAACCAGCGCCAATTTGTGGCAAAACGCATGGGGTTCACTCCTTTTTTTTAATAAAAACGAAACGATAAGCTTTTTTTGATGAATTCTGTTTTCTGTTTTTATAAAAAGCTAACAAATAATATCTTTGAATACTGTAAACCACTAATTTAAACAGTTTAGATGCTGCGCTTAGTTGAAGTTGGAATTGGGAAAAACACGTGAAGTGGAAAATTTCATATGGGAGGTGGGCGTGGCAAAAAATAATTTTTTATGTTAGACATATATTGAAGATTTCTGACAGAATGGTTCTTGTATTGGTTCAAGACAAAAAAAAATATGGCATTTTAAATATTTGTGTTGTATGGGAGGTAGGCGTGATTGCGGGCGGATTTAAAAATATTTTTGTGTGTATTCTAATAAAGCAAATTCCAAGTAATACACAAAATTTAATTGGTTTACGATGAGTCCTTCTATTTATTGACAACTCTTGTATGGGGCTCAACCACCGTGCGGCGCACGTGACTGCTTCTTGCGCGTAAACACATGCAATAGAAGTTTAATTTAAATTATGCGCATGTGATTTGGCAACTTAAGGTGACAGAAAAATCAAAAAAATACTTAACAAATTTAATAATAATTGCTGATTGCAGAAAATGAATGACACGATACTATCGAAACTGCGTATTATTTTTAAGCCTCAACAACTTTTATTCATGCGCAGCTTTCACTGTGTAAGATAAAAACAAAAAGCAACACAAGAATAACACATCTGTTATTCAGCATTGGGCATGTCACACGTTGTCTGCTTGTCCGTCAAACATTGGAATATTCGCCATTTTTTTCCTCTCTCTCATTGTTTTGTCCACGGCATGCTACACACAGTTTTCTGTTCGATAATGGCGGAAGCTAAATTTACAACGTTTTTGCTACCATTTCGTGCAGGCAATGTTCCTTTATGCAATAGATTCAATAAAACGGCTACCCTCTATAGGTTACTTATAAGTGGTTTTATTTGCATTTAAAATTGTTGGGTCAAATTCTGATCTTCGGGGGTTAAAATGAATTACATTGGCCAATATGTATGCAGAAAGTGTATCCACATATTTAGATGACAACGATATGGTCACAATAAAAACGAGTGTGGATGGAGTTAAAAAAAGTGAAAAAAGATCCTGCTGGACTAAGCCATGGAGAATTGGCAGACATAAGAAAGGGATGATAAATTTATCAAAGGAGCTAAGATGCACTGATGATAAAGCATTTACAATTTTTTTAAGAATATCTCACAAAGGCGGTTGGCTTTGAAAGTCATTTATGCAGATTTCAGTAATATTTTCAATCCAATTAATAGCCATAACCTTATCTCTAAGAATATTGTAAATTTTAACGATTTAAACGATATTACAAGATATATGTGTATATATATAAACAGTTTATTTGTTAACAACGCGGCTGTAATGTATGACTAGCTTGATCTGTTATACTATCAGTAAATCTACTGCTCACATTTTCTCTTGACAATTGTCCTAAAATACAAGGGTGAAAGAGACAACTGCAACTGTACATACAAGCACTAAAAGTACTATAAACAATGACGTGTTACTTTCATATATGCAATGGAATAGTTTATAAATAGAAAATATAGTTAAAAAATTTATAAATTTTTTAAGTAACATCATATACACATTTTACGTTCATATTTTTTATTATAAAAAATACACAATCACTATAAAAACTATATATTAAATCATTAACATTACATTCACAATAATCACTACTAATATTAAGCTGTTCAGTTGAATCCATTTGCTGCAGCTACCCTGGCTGCATTTTGCATAATCGTCAAGTATTCTTCTTCTATTTATAAATAAATACCATTCGTGCCATGTATAGCACTAGCAGCGTACAATTCAATACTAAACAACAAACATGGCATTACTGATGAATTCAAATAGTACATTTCCTACCGCAGTAGAGTTTTATTACTACTAAACGTAAAACATCAAGAAAATGCAACCGTTGTCCAAATTTTTTTCAGCTTTGGGCCGTGAACATTTTTGTCGGTTGCCTGGAAATTTTTGGATGACTGAGAAGATCTCTCAATTTCCAGTTTTTTCCTTTACCCGCGAAAACAACAACAAATTTGTCCGTGTCCGCTGCGTGTGACATGCACCATTTAGATATGCTTAGGAAAAAATAGCACAAAGCAAATACAAAAAACTCGCTCACTATTTACTGCTGCGCTCTACTGCGCTCTCTTTCATATCTGTGGAAGACGAGCTGAGTGATTCGGCTACTGGAGTCGATTATGAGTATTTCGGCAAGTAGGATAAGTACCAGCAAGACGACAACAACCATAAGTATTTTTGAAAAAACCCGATCTTTCCCGATCCGACTCATGGCTTATAGCCGATACACATTGACTGCGACTAGCGACGAACGCCAATTGTCAAAAAGTAGAACGCATGTTTTCTTATGAAGATGTATTTTTTGAAGACGGCACGACAAAGAGAGAACACGACCACAATTGTTGCTGCCGCAGACTTCAATCTATTTCTAATTTGATAGACGACAAGAGCGAACATAGCAGAGCTTGTTTATGTTTTGTATGAAATACAGATTGTCGCTGTTGCGTTCATTATAATCAAGTCGTCGAGAATACTGCGGCATTTCTCTCTGACGGCAAGTTTTCGTTTTGTCGGTGGACGACTGTTGCAGTCATTGTGTATCGGCTATTAGGATACTTATATTTATTTGAGCCGCCGCATTCTAGCTTCGTAGAAGAGAATATGAGTCGAGTTGCGTGCGCTAAGGGTGAGTAGGTTTTGTACTTATTTTTTCGGATATACTCAGAGTCGCAAAAAAGCTATCCGTTGCAGATCTCTGGTGAGTATGGCACGCAGAGGGTACAGTGAAAGAAAGTTGCGGCTATAAATAAAAAAGAAAAAACAGTTTGTGTCAATCAAAAAACAATATGGTGGCTAATGAAATACATGAAGACAATAGTGAAGAAACGAAAAGTTATAACTTTGCTTTAACAAATGAAAAAACTTTTAAGAAATTAAAATTGTAAAAACAAAATATTAAAGAAGTTGTACTTTAAGCATCATACTGTAATGTTTACAATATTTTTCTTAACCACTACTCAAACTTACCACTGTTTCCATGTCTCCTACTTCAAATTAAAAATATTAGTTTAAAAAAAATCACCAATGAAAAAATCTTATTGTTTTTAACTGACCAACAACAACAATTATTACACTGGAATGTTAACTTGACTTTATAAGTGTCGTTGGCACTAGTGCAGTCTAATGGTTTTTGTTGTTGTTGTTGTGATGGTTTTGTTGCACGCATAGCGTGTGAAAATAAGACACATCTGCCGCGCTTATAGTTGTGCGGCTTATAGCGGCAGAACCCTACAAGAAGACTATCGGTTATTTAACTAAGCAAAAACGGCTTTTCTAAACTGAAATATCGGTTACCTCTTCATACCAAGTTTCGGTTATGCTAGGAAGAGCCTCGGGAAGAAATTAACCGAAACTCGTGTATACGTGTGATCTGGCATCCCTTTTTCACACGTATCAATTTCCAATACCATTGAAATATAGCCGTCTCGCTCTCTCTCTAGTTAGGGTTAACATAAATACAGGTTATAGGTAACCAAATCTCACCAGATAAATCCAACCGAAAACTCAGTTATATGTAACCGTTAGATATAACGTAAAAATCAGTTTTATCTAACGTACCTCTTAAAAAATAAAAATGCATGCAATTCGTTGGTGTCTTGAAACAAATGGTTTTAATTTATTAAAACATTTTTTATTGTTGTTGTTGTTGTTCTTACTGCTGTTGCTGCTACTGCGAGCCACTTCTGTGCCGACGACTTTGGGAGTGGAATTAGATGTGGCGAATGTTGAAATGCTCACTGCATTCTTGATATTGGCAAGCGTGCTTATTGGCTCATCCTTCTTTGATGGGTAGCAGAGTTCCAACAGTAAGCAATTTAAAGATATTTAATTTTTTTATTGCAGAACTTGGTTTTTGTTAGCGAAACCAGGAATGGTAAACTACAATGGCGGATATGCAAAAATTGGACATGATTTTTAATAATGATACCTTCTCTTTCTTTCACATGCACTTGCTAAAATGTTCATATTTTTCCCTGTTTCACAATTTTTGATACTGAAATGAGTATGCGAATGTGGTTGTAAACAGAAGTTGTATGTGATTGTGTTGGAGTTTTGGTTAGCTATTTCTTGTAGGGAAGCGTAAAGGACTTTATTGCATTTTTATTGCATTCAAAGAATTTGGCAATAATCGTTTTATATTATAGAATTTTGTTTACTTTGACAACTGAACGGAAAATTTCAAGATATTGTTTTTATTGTTTTTTTTTTAGTTAATGGTCTGCATTTGTTGTTTACCCAAAAGTAGGAATGTGGGAAAATTATCATGTTGATTTGATTGCAGGTAATAGTGACTTTGTATAGTAATAGTAGTTTTTTCTTATTTGCCTTAGAGAAGCAGTTAAATGCAGTTAAACTAACTAATAACTACATAATAAAAAGGCAGCTAAACTGAATATAATTTTAGTAAAAATCTATTTAGTAATAATTTAAATAAAATGCTTTTTGTAATGGATTACCCAAGTTGTAAACCATTCGCAAACTTTAGAAGCGAGGTTTGTAGGAAGCTCGACTACTCGTTGTAATGATGCGTTTTCGTGCCGAGGTGTGACTAACTGGAAACAAAAATGTATACTTTTTTTTGCGGATACCAAATCAAAACTCTGGTTAAATTCAGTTTCTACTTATATTTATATTACACGTTTCAGCCTTACGATACGCATAAACCTACGAAAATTGTAAAATTTTAGATATACTTATGCTTTTATTTAGAAATGGGTTGTAATTTACTTTACAATCCAAGCATGGTGAATAAGATTGGTCAGTCTGACGAGAATTTGTACTACACACAAACCGATCAAAAACGGTGGATAGGGAGATGGATTCTTAATTGATCCGGCGATACTTTGTGCTACACACGAATCAATAGATATGGGGTAGGGCTGGGATACTGCGCGAGACTTTGTATTACACATCTTTGGAATATGGCGAGAATTCAATCAATCCGGTGAGACTTTACACTACAACAGTTGCACTACAGTTACACTATAAGTTGGATGCAGAGGCAAATCAGTAAGTTGGTAATGAAGTTACTTTATATTAAAAAACATTAAAAAAGATATGATCCTAATAAGTAAGATGGTATACAAGAAAAATACTAAATAAAAGGTTTTATATCACCAAATCCTGTTTTCAGAGTGAATTCGGCTTCCGTTCTGTTGTCGTTGGCGTCGTTGCTGTGTCGCTTCAATCGACACCGGGGCCACTGCTACGTCTCGGTCGTCGCAGACGTCGCTGCTGCCGTTGGATGTGCACTCCTTGAAACCCACTGATGGTGTCATGCGATTGGCAGTTCCTTGGCGTTTACGATAAGTCTGCTGCGTTTGATTGTTGAAACTTTATTTTCTGCATTTGATATTATAACTTTGTCCGCACACGTCCGAGCAAGTTTGCTATTCGAATCAGACTCTTTATGCACAGGTCCGTGCTCGTTCGCTGTTCAAACTCGACTCCCTCAAAATACCTTTTGTCTTCGGTGATTCAGTTGTGTTCACTGATGTTGAACGTACAGTAACTACTGTATTTTACAGTAATTTTGAGCCCCGTACAGCCAAACAGTAATTAGTGAGTAAAACACAGTAATTTTGAATTGGTACCCAAAAATGAAAGATTTGTACAGTAATTTTATTAAGATACACAAAAAGAATTTTTGCAAAAAAACATTTTTACCATCAACCTACCTTAACTTTTTATAGTAATGTTCCTTTAAAATAGCAACATTGCGAAATTCCTTTAAAAAAGCAAGACTTCATCAAAATATCATCGTTAACTTTGACTGTTTTTGTGCCAACATATAAAAAATGTTATCAAACAACGCCAGAAAATGCAAATTATTTTAACACCAAAAAATCCTTAAATTCATTTTTTATAAATCTAAAGAATATGTTCATAAATATACCATAGAAAAATTAAAAAAGGAAACTACATGTGATTGAAATAATAAGACTATAAGACTTATGTATTTTACAAACCCATTGTGTAAGAAAACAAGGTGACAGCGACTTGACAAGATTTTTGTTGTAAAAATCCAACAAAATCCAGCAAACAACGTCGACATCACCTGCACCTTGATTTCTTACACCATGTTACAAACCTAATAGGGGTATTCACACTGACTTGGGTAGTTGGTTATGGGTAGATTGGGTACTTTTCGTTATTGCGAGCACCCTAAATTGCAATTGAGTACTTTTTAGAATAGTTTTGGGCAGTTTCAGACAAGGTGATTCTTTATCGTGCGACTTTTTCAACCTAATCATGGAAAAGATCACCCGAGCTGCTGATCTGAGACGTAGTGGCACAATATTCTACAAGAGTGCTATGCTGCTTGCGTATGCTGATGACATCGATATCATTGGCCATAATATGCGCGAAGTCAATGCAGCATTTTCCAGATTAGAAAGAGAGTGAAGTCGAATGGGTCTGGCAGTGAATGCAGATAAGACGAAATACTTAGTGTCAACAAACAAACAGTCCCAGCGTCTTGGAACCCACGTTACCGTTGACAATACCTCCTTCGAGGTTGTGAAGAACTTCGTTTATCTGGGATCCAGCATTAATTCAACCAACGACATCAGCATTGAGATAAAACGAAGAATAACTCTTGCCAACAGGTGTTACTTTGGGCTCAGTAGGCAATTGAGAAGCAGAGCCCTCTCTCGACGAACGAAAATCACGCTCTATAAATCGCTCATCATGCCCGTCCTACTTTATGCATCACAAACCTGGACGCTGAGCAGTTTAGATGAAAAGACTTTAGGAGCATTCAAGAGAAAGATTCTTCGTAAGATCTACGGACCAATCTGCGTCAATGGCGAGTACCGAATACGGTGGAATGATGAACTGTATGAGCTGTACGCTGACATCGACATAGTCAAGCGCATTAAAATCGAGCGGCTTCGCTGGCTTGGTCATGTTCAGCGCATGAAATACGATGCTCCAGTGAAGAAAACATTCGATTCGGTACCCAGCGGCGGTCAACGCAGAAGAGGAAGACCGCATCTTCGTTGGAAAGACCAAGTAGAGGACAACCTGACGAAGCTTGGAATTTCCAACTGGCGCCAGCAAGCGAAAGACAGAATTGGCTGGCGCAAATTCTTAGATGAGGCCATGACCGACATACGGTTGTAGCGCCAACTAAGTAAGTAAGTTTGGGCAGTGCTGCATGTTTGTTTGATCTCCCCGGCTTATGTAGCTGATGAGAGATGAGTGACAGCTGGAAGAGGGCAGCCGCCAAATCATTTTTGGGCATTTTATGTGCGAAAAATTTAGGCCATTAATTGGGCTTAAAAAAAATATTTTATATACGAGTAGTTTTTAACGTGAACTTATTGATTTATAGGCGGTAAAAGGGGGTTTAACAAAATTTTCTTAAACTATCTTGTAGGCGAAACAAATCGACTGCCAAAATTTCAGCACAATCAGCCCAGTTGTCAATTTTAATGATTTATGAAAAAGTGGGCGTTGCTAAAGAGCAGCCACGCCCATTTTTACTACTGTTCCTGAAAGTAACCATACAAACTAAATTACCAAATTTAAGTCTTAAGTCTTAAAAACTAAATTACCAAAGTTTAGTCTAATACGCTCAAAACCGTCCGAAATATAGCATTTCTATTTATTTGTGGGCGTTAAAAGGGGGTGTGGCTTTTTTATTAACCGTAATATTAACAGATATTGCAAATTGGGTTGCCATAGGTGTTACCGTTCCTGAGATCTTAAGAGACACCGCACGAACGATTTTATATAAATAGAAAGGCGTTAAAAGTAGGCGTGGTAAAATTTATACATCTTGTAACCACCACTTGGTCTCATAGCAAATATAAACCAAGTTTCATTGCACAACTCAGGAATAATAATTTCTAAAAAGTAGGCGTACGTAGCCATACGAACTAAATTACAAAATTTTAGTTCAATACAACCGCTATATTCAATACAACCGAACTAAATTACAAAATTTTAGGTCAATACAACCGCTATCTTAAATATAGTGTATTAATTAACTTGTGGGCGGAAATAGGGGGTGTGGCAATATTTTTAGTGTATTATTCGAGATATTAGCCTTGACAACAAATATTGTAAATTTGATGCCCTTAGGTCAATTATTGCCTATTTTTTGCAAAAGGTGGTAACATGGAAAATTACTCAATTTGGCAAGAAAACAATCTACAAACAAGGGGGTCAGCTAGAGTAGATTGGTAGATGGGTACTTGGGTAGAATGGCACTTCACAAAAACAAAATACCCAACTACCCAAGTCAGTGTGAATACTCCTAATATGTAACTTCTTAAATTATAATTTGATTTAATACGTTGGTTCATTTTTTGTTATATTTTTTTTACTTCACTTTTTAACTTTATTGAAATATTTTTGTTTTTGTAAGTATAAATAAAGCTTTTTTATGAATACTTGCGTTTTTGTGTTTTTTTTTACAGTATTCAGACAAATTTGACGTAACATCACTGGTTGTGCTGTACCTACGGCATCATTGCTCTCATCTCTTCCTTCGAACGGATTCGTTTCGTTCCTTTCATGCGCTGCTTGTCAAACACATATCTAGTGGCTGGTTACCTCTGTTTTAGTGATGGGTAAACTCGTTACTTTTTGATATCGAATATTTTGGTATCGAGTGCATTTTGATACTCGATTTTTTTTTATTCGATAATTTAATACTCAATAATTTTCTTAGAACCAGTGTCAAAGCAGTTGGCTGCAATTGGTTTCTACTTATTTGGCTAACTACTTGACACAGACAGAAGCTGTTATGACCTGTAAAAATTTCTCCTAGGCACGTGCGAAATTAAAAAAACAGGCATTTCTACGGGTAAATAAGAGCAATAGACTTAAAGGCAATCATCCCCAAATTCCATTGTTATAAGGTGTATGGGGAGCTGCTGCATCTAGTGGTGGTAGGATTGGAAGTTGAACTGATGGAGGAAACAATTCTGAAAAAAAAACGTAAAGCACGAGGAGCACTAGTTTCGAGCACACAATACGCGCGAAGAAACGCAACTACTTGACCCTATTGATCCTGATGAACCAATTTATTGTGTTTGTGATCAAGTATTTGTATTATTTTCGACTAATATTGTTGCGCTGATTTCAAAACTATTAATACTTTTTTCTAGCATTACCAGTTTTTGAGATAAACGTCAGTGAAATCTTTCAATTGAAGTTGGAAGGGGGAAAATTTTGTCCCCCTGAGTTATTCAAGTAATTTGAGGTGAGTTTAATATTCTTATTAAACTGAAAAATTTTTGTAAAAAACAAAAAAATCTTAACTGTTTCCTTATTCCAAAAATTTTTTGAAATCAAATTTGTGATTTATTTCATTTTCTTTCCAATGATATCAAAGTCATTAACATATCTTCAAATATGTTTATTTTCATAAAGTAGAACTACACTACATTAATTAATTTCACAAGATCACATTTACCCTGGGAATTATAATGTAAAAAGGGAACTTAGCTTCCATACACTTAAAAATTTTAAGTTTTCGCGAATTTTTTATTCTAAGCAAATCGAGAGCGATAATTTTTGTTTGCATATTTAGGTTTAGGAGGCCAAAATGATATTTTCAAAATTTTGGCGGCAGTAGTTCTTAACTGCCTAATGCACAGCTAGAGAATTCAATGAATATCAATTTCCAATTTGATGTAGAGAAAAAACAAAAAGTATCGAGTCTTTTCTTGTATTGAGTATCGATAACGAGTTTTTTCGAATATCGAGTGTAAAATACTCGACTCCGAAAAATTCCCCATCACAACTCTGGTTATGTTGATGTTGTGCCTTTTCGGAGTAGAGTAGTAGTAGTAGTACTTTATTGAGTCTTATACAAATCGATAATACAAGAAAACTACAACAATTGCTTAATTGTAAACTTAGCGGCTATTATAGTATGGCCTGCACAAACGGTTACTTTATCAAGTAAATTAATAAACTGAATGCCACATGGCTTACATCTTATTATAGACAAGTTTTACTCTTGCTCACTGAGTAATAGAATTATAACATATGACGAGTGTCATTCAAGTGAATATACAAATTTCTAAAAACTACCATAAGAAAGAGTGAGACAACGACCAGCCTGACCGTGGCAGTTTGGCATGCTAAAATTAAATCTACTTTATACAATACAAAGTCGTTGCTACCTTCTCGATTGAGATTGCTATGAGTAAAAGAGTGCAATAATGGATACGTCAATACAGTTGTATAACTATAAAGTTAAAAGCGAATACACAGCAAAATTGTGTAACAATTACAAACAAGGAAAATACGATGAGCTTTCGTAACATATAAATTTAACAAAGCAGAATAGCTATCTCTAATAATTCATAGTTTAATCTTATACACTGTCTTTGAATAAAATCAATAGTGCAATATTGGAAAAAGTATAAAGATTGAAACATGAACAGCAATTATGTTTCCTCATAGAAACCATTACTTAACTTTGAAGAACAGATATGTATATATATGTAGTTAATAAATTTAGAATTCAATAATTCATTTTTAGTTACATATAAATAACAGTAAAAATATAGAGTAAATATATAATTACATATTTCTCTTTAGCTGTTTTTTTTTAAAACTTACAATAACCATCGTACGTACATAAGGCATATATATATTAGTTAATAAAGTCAGGTACATGAGTTTTATCAAAATATTAGTAAAATATTAATAAAAGGTAGGCTTTGTCCATCATCATCATTAGTGTTTTCTTTAAAAATATTCCAAAGAACGAATTCAAATAAGATGAAGTAAAAAGAAACAAAATTTATCCCCGATTATGCCCTGGAAGGGCTTTCAAAAAAGTAAGGTAGGGGTGATCCATAAGAGCTCGACTCGAGATCTTCCATTATCACAATATACAAAATTAAAAGACATTATATATCATTTACAATAATTTCATTTAGAAGCTCTAAATAAGACATTCTTTTTTCCTGGATAGAGGCACAGCTCTTAATATTTCTCATGAAGCTCTCAATTTTTCCCAGGAGACCCTGTACACTCACTCCAAACAAGTCCTTGGAAAGATTAAAAAATTGATTCAACACATTATCTTTAGAATGATTAACATTCTTTGGTATTGCAATTGAAGAGGGACCATCCTGCCCTCTTAAGAGGCTAGCGTATGACACCGTTAAGGGCGGAGGCGCTTTAGAAGCAATGAAAACATTTTCGGCTCTCATTTTTGAGTTAGCTTTCGCCTTCTGCAACAATTCTTTTCTGTACAATGAATACTCTTTGTACTTCTCACAGCCCCTGTAGTTGGCAGGGTGGTCCCTCTTGCAATTAACACAAAAAGGCTTCTGCCCAGACTCGACCGTTACACTGCATTCCCCTGAGCACCTGCGTATTGAACAAAAACTTTATTTTCAGCACTTCAGATTTAGTCTTCCCTGGAGGAAGTCTTACCAAGAATAAGTCATACTCTTTTTGCTCTCTCCGAGAACGAGGCGTCATTAGTCTAGACACCTTTTCTACCCCACCAGGAATTAACGAAAGCAATTCGTCAAGGACCTCTGACTCCTCATACCCAGATGAGAGACCTCTCAAAACCAAATTCACATTTTTTTCCTCCTTAGGAGTAAATGAATAGACCTGAATTCCAGGACTAACTCTGATCTTCTCGAGCAGAGCCCCATGGATCACCCTTTCCTCAATAAAAAATTTACTTTTTTGTCCCAAGTTAACAACTTTAAAAACAACATTTTTTTTTCCTTAAATCAAAAACAAGTTGTCTAACATCTAAATTTTTGATGAATATTGGTGGACAAAACCTACCCTTTTTTCCTTGAGAAATCCTTATATTCGGATTTACGTCACTGGTTTCTTCTTTGCTGTTGACCGCTTCAACGTTCGCTGCCTCCGCTTGCGCCTCACTCTGCAACACCGGATACTGATTCTGCAGCTGCTTACTTGAATTCTCCTTAAGAGCAATTTCATTAAAAATCGCAAAGCGATTATCTCTTTTTGGAGGGGCGTTTTCCTCAACAGACACACTGCTACCTGAGGAGCGTCTTGTTCTTGAACGCTTGGCGACTTCCTGCCAATCTTGCTGCATTGCTTCAACGATTTGATGAGTGTTTAACTCCAACATTTTAGGCTCGAGATTTATCGTAGTTTTAATCTTCTGCAGTCGTTCGTTATTCTGTGGCTGTGTTGTACATGATGAAAGTGCAACCAGTTGCTGTGCCGCTTCTGTTTTTCTAGGGCTATTCATCCTAGTCGTTATTAATGGTTTATTCATGCCACCATATTTGAAAGAACTTTTTATTTTGCTACCGCTGACAGTGTGAAGCAATATGGCAAATGTATAATTATATTTCTTTATACCAAATTTAAATATATTCAATTTTTCAGAAATCCAGGAGCTCCTCTCGGCACAAATGCAGGTTACGGCAGTCACCCGCACCACCAGCATAGTCCACAGGCAAATCCCACAAGTTGTAAGTCCAGCGTCAGCAACACCAGCAGCAGCAGCCACCAGCTACAACCGCATTACCAACAATTCAATTTTTAATATGCAGTAAACATTCAACTTTAATATTTTACTAATAAATTGTTTATTAGTTTTTATTTTAATATGAAAAAACTCAAAAATATATGCGCTTTTTAGCAACCGTGCCTTTTCGGAATAAAACAACAACCGACTCTACCGTTACCTATGTGTGTGCTTAGTGATCGACGGGAATATCGTTGCACATGCAAAGACATGAAAAACAAAAATTATAACTAATGAGACGCAACAAAAACCCCGGTAGGAAACGATGGTCGTCATCATTTACCCAACTAAATTCTCAAATTACTCCGGTTTCTACAGGAGCGATACCGAAACAAATATCGAACAGCAGTATCAACCTGTTCATAAAGAACTTGTGATTATTGAGCCTGCAAAATCTATATTTGTTTCTCGTTTTGCAGCTGATACATCCGGTGAAGACGTGTTATTCTATATAAATTCTAAGCTAAATGTTGTAAATAAAAATATCTCTGTTTACAAATTCAATTTTTCATACGAGCGAATTACGTACTCTTTTAAAATATCTTTGCCTGGTGATCTTTTTCACAAGGTATTGGATCAAAAGTTTTGGCCTGACAATACGATGGTGCATGAATTTATTTCTAGACCTCGGCCTACAACTTCCTTGGCTACTTTTTTGGTTTTTAACAGGAATCAAAAAAACTAGATTGTTGCTTTCAGTTCCTTATCCTTTACCAAAACGTTCGTGGCATTAACACAAAACTAAATAATTTATTAATTTTGAGTCACAACCTTCACTTTAATATATTAGCTTTTAGTGAGACTTGGCTGAAACCTAACATTCTAAAAACTGAAATTCTGTGCAACGAATTTAACATATACCGCAAAGATAGAAACTCCATTCCTGGTATATGCTCTAAAGGTGGGGGTGTGTTGATTGCAGTCAAAGCGACACATTTCTCTGAAGAGTTATTAATTCCAGAATCCTTGGACATTGAATTCTGTTGTGTTCATGTTAAGTTTGGTTCCTTGAGTCTTTTTATTACATGCTCATATATTCCTCCCCTTTCTACCTTAGAAGTTTATAGCAAACATTTGGCTTCTATTAGTAAAGTTTGCTCAAAACTGCAATCAAATGATCATATTTTAATAACTGGAGATTTTAACCTGCCAAACGTTTCTTGGAACTGCTGTTCTGAAATTCCTGAAATATTTTTACCTTCGTCTGAAAGTTCATCCGATAATTACTTTTTAAACGAGCTCTCAATCCAAGGGCTATTCCAACTTAACTGCATTTTTAACAAAAATAATCGTTTGCTTGATCTGGTGTTTTTTGATGACAGCAATATCGCTTCTGTGTCTAAATCAGATCCTCTGGTTACACCCGAAGATTCTCATCATCCAACATTAGAAATTATTTTAAATTTTCCAAAACCATCTGTGCAGTATTCTGATTCTCAACCACCTATTGAGTTTAACTTTAAATAAACAAACTACGTGATTTTGAAGAATAACTTGTCTAATATAAACTGGAATTCTATTCTAAATATTAATACAAATAGTTTATCTTCTCAGATTCTTGATGATGCGGTATATGCGTTTAATAGAACGCTCAATGATTGTTTTCTTAAAGCTGTTCCGCAAAGGAAAGCCTCCTTGACATCGGGTCCGGTATGGTATACAAATGAATTAAGAAAAATGAGGAATTTGAAATCTAAATACTATAAAAAATATCAAAAAACACATAACATATGCGATTTTTAATGCTATACCCCGATTAAATACAGTTATCAACAGTTATGCAAACAATCCTATAATACCTACTTAACAAAAGTAATATTAAACATCAAATCTGATGCTAAATCCTTCTGGAACTTTGTTAACACAAAACGCAAGATTGATTCCTATCCTTCTTTTATGAAGTATAATTCGGTTGAGTCTGATAATGATAATAGTATTTGCAATCTTTTTGCTGACTTTTTCAAGTCGACTTATTCATCATCGTCCTATGATTATTTAAGTTATCCTTTCAATATTCAATCTGGGGATATATATTTCCCAATAATTGACACAAACACAGTCTTATCATTTTTAAAAAATATTAAAACATCATATAAAAGTGGTCCTGATAACATACCTTCGTGTATATTAAAATACTGCTGTGAAGAATTAGTAACTCCAATCTCTTTACTATTTACTTCATCATTAAAATCCTGCTATTTTCCTGCAGCCTGGAAGCATTCATTTATCATTCCGCTGCATAAATCCGGAAATAGGTCTTTAATTGATAACTACCGTGGCATCGCAAAATTGAGCGCTTTGCCTAAACTTTTAGAGGCAATTGTTACACCACGACTATCGCATAGCGTTAAATCTTTAATGTCTCCTTTCCAACATGGATTCCTTTCTGGAAAATCCTCTGTTACTAACCTTCTTGAATTTACATCAAAAACTATAGAAAACTTTGGAAAAGGCATGCAGACTGATGTTATTTACACGGATTTTAGCAAAGCTTTTGACGTTGTAAATCACAAACTACTGATATTAAAATTACATCTTGTTGGATTTCCTATACCGTTGGTAAAGTGGATTGAATCTTACTTAAGCAATAGAACACAATCTGTTCTTTTTAAGCTCAAGAAATCACACGAGTTACTTCAGGAGTACCTCAAGAAAGTCATCTTGGGCCTCTTCTGTTTCTACTTTTTATAAACGATTTGCCATCTGTCATAATGCATTCCAGCATCTTAATGTTTGCTGACGACGTCAAACTCTTTCTTTCTTTTAAAAATGATAATGACGCTGTATTTTTCCAAGCCGACATAGATCATCTTCATAACTGGTGCAAAACGAACCCTATGAACCTCAACATGAAGAAATGCAAGCATATGTCTTTCTCGCGCAAACCACCAATTAAATGTACCTTCAAGATTTGTGGTTATCCATTGGAGTCCTTAGATAGCTTCAATGATATTGGAGTTACAATGGATCCTAAACTACGCTTTAATATTCATGTAAATAAAATAATAAATAGAGCAAATAGTACTTTAGAATTTATTAAACGTTGGGCAAAAGAGTTTAATGATCCTTTCATAACGAAAACCTTATTCACTTCCCTAGTGCGGCCTATCTTAGAATTCGCTTCAGTTGTTTGGTGCCCACGATACGGTTGTTACATAGACGACATTGAATCAGTGCAGAAACAATTTCTTTTATTTTGCTTAAGCTATCTTTATTGTAATACTGATTTTCACTTACCACCTTATGAATATCGGTTACAACTCTTAAATCTTCCTTCTTTAAAAAATCGGAGAATTATGATAAATGCTTGTTGGATTATAAAACTTTTACATGGCTATGTAAACAGTCCATATTTATTGAGTCAAATATATTTTAATATTCCTCTTCATCCTAGAAGATCTTTTGAGTTACTCCACATGAACTTTTGTAGAACTAATTATTTGCAAAATAAACCTCTTAGAAGCGCTTGCGGTGATTTTAATTTTGTATCTGATGTTATATCCTTAAGTGAATCCATGGACTCAATCAAACATAAAGTTATAGATTACCTGCAGTACCGTCGTTGATTATGTAAAGTTCTTTCAAACATATATCTGATGCATCTGGTGATTTGTAAACACATTAATATAACAATCTAAATGGATAAATGGACCTAAGCGTAAAATGGAAAATTTTGGTGGATAAACATATAAGTAATCTGAATGGACCTAAACCTGGGATCTTCAGTTGCCTCATATCTTCATGATGATTGTAACTACACTTGTCGACGGTACCGTGGTGTCTTGGTGTCTTTTTACATCTTGGAACACTACGTTAGATCGATTTGTAATATATTAATATGAGTGGCCGATAAGACCTAGTTTGTCTTGGTGCCTGCGTTCGCAACTGGTTTTCTTTATTTTATGAAAATTGGTTTGGTGAAGTTGACCTAGTTTGTCGAGTAACCACCCTGTCAAGCCAGGATTTCACCGGCTTCAGGGAGACAGAACGATATATATTATATATATACCTATTGGAGTGGTGTTTTATTGGGTATGAGACCTTGTTTGTCACACGACTCCGCCGTATACAAAAATTGTTGCTAACTTGACCTTGTTTGTCTTGAATACGCAACCCTGCTATGCTGTCTGATTTTATCGATTTTGACTTAACTTTTTTTCTATTATTTTTTATATTTTAATAAAATTATATACTTTAAGCAATTTACTAAAACTTTTTAGTTTGTAAATAATACATTATTTCATTCAAAATCATACTTTATATTTTTGAATTGTATTAAATATCTTATTTTATAAAAAAATAAATAAATAAAGTGGTAAGCACTAAAGTAATATTGTATTCAATATTCTATTTATAATATTATCCTCATTGTTATGATTGATTTGTATTATTACGCTAGGTGATATTGAATCCAATTAGATTTAGTCCGGTACCCTACACTGCTTTGATCCTCAATATCTAACGAGTTTTGGGTATCCTGTAAAACGGCATACAACTTTTTCCACTGAATGCGGGTCGCGGTAGAGTAAGGGCTGGAACCCCTCACAATTCACGTTGAATTGCGACCCTCTGGTGGCAAATGACCCAGTTGGCAATTTGAAATAGAAAATATTAGGCATTACAAGTAAAGCACATAAAGGTTAAATTTAGTAAACATTTTAGTTCTTACATCGTTAGCACACTTGGTAATGTGAAAGTTGTCAGTTTGCTTACAATTTGCACACTTTTGAAGCAAGGCTATAGAAAGTTCGACTACTTGTAGCACACTTTGTAATTAGAAAATAAGCCGGTATCCCTACAAATCGCACACTATTGAAGTGAGGTTGTAGGAAGCTGGACTACTCGTTAGTATATATTGTAATCAAAAATGAAGCCCGTTCGCCTGCAAAGTGACCAATATCTTCTAAAAGTAAGTTGAAAGTGGATACAAAAATGTGATCATTACCGCCTGCGAGTGTATTGCCTTTCATCGATGAAGTGTGTTGTCCATTTGCCGCTGGGTGGTATACATAGGAACCACAAAAAGAGCATTCGGAGTCAGAATGAAGGAGCACAAAGAGGATATTAAAAAAAAATTTACTACAACATTGGCACAATATATGTTAGAGGAGGATCACACAGCTGATTTTGACAAAGCACGAATACTGGACAGGGAGAAGAAAGAAAACACAAGATCCACACGGAGAAAATTCTTTACGCACAAATGTGATCAAGCTGTTCATAAAATACAAAATATGTTTCTTTTAACCATATGTAAGTTTTGATTATGTATTATGGACAATGCTTATAATTTTTGCTACAATGCTGTGTAAGACATGTGTTCTAATCATAAGTTATGATAAATTTTTAATATCCATATTTTTTATGATCAATGAAACTATATTTATTATGGGCGAATTGCTCTTAAAAGCTTTTACAATTTGATTATAAATTCATTATAAATTACACTTCTACAATCTATATTCTATAAATCTACAAGGTTTTTTATCCAGAGACCTGAAATAGTTTTCAAGAAGAACTTTTTACGCTGATCCTACGCCTATACTCAGTTTTTCTCCTATATGTCTAATTTTTGAGATACAGGTTGATTTGCATATTTTAAACTCTGATCCAGTTTTTTTACTCTTAAAACTAAACTGTTTCATGTAAAGCAATCATTTGTATGTCATCTGGCAGATAATTAAATGAGCTATCTAATACTGAATTAACCATTTGCATGTCATGTTTCTTCTCTGAGATATTTAAGTCCCGTCACCGTGAACGGGAGGAACTGTCGCACCTAACAAAATACCGATTACGTGATAACTTACAACTCCAAAATTTTTTTTAAGATTTCTGGCAACTCTAGCATTAATTGTCAACTTATTTCATAAAATATTTTTAAATATTTGTCAGTAATTTTTGAATAACAAAGATGGACGCAACACGCACCTTATTTTTGAATTTACATTTGGAGAGGAAATCCACTTGCGAAATTGTTAAGGCCTTGCAGAACTTAAAAGTCAACCGGCGATTCGTGCAGCGAACTTTAGCCCGTTACAGGAGAACTGGCAGCGTTCACCCAAGACCAAATATCGGTGCAAAACGAACAGCGAGGACGCCGCTTTTGATTAAGAAAGTAAGGGAAAGAATACGGAGGAATTGCGCCGTTTCGGGAAGAAAAATTGCACGTGAGCTGAATGTCAGCCAGGACACCATCCGGAATGTTATCAAAAATGACCTAAAACTCAAGGCCTATAAGAAAAAAAAGATTCATGGCCTAACGGAACGTCAGCGCATAATGCGAAAGGAAAGAAGTGCGGCAATTCTTCGAAGACACGCATGTTGCAGTGTGATATTTTCTGATGAAAAACTGTTTCTGCTGCAAGCAAGCCACAACCCGCAAAATGATAGAGTGTACGCAGCAAGTATGGAAGACATTCCTAAAGAAAAAAAAACTATTCAACGATTTCAAAATGTGACCTCTATCATGGTTTGGGGTGCTGTGTCGGAAAAGGGAAAATTACCGCTAGTTTTCATAGAAAAAGGGGTAAAAATCAATTCCGAGTACTACTTGGAGCATGTGTTAAAAACTAATTTTTTGCCACTTGCCAAGCAGATGTACGCAGATGAAGAGTTTTGCTTTCAGCAAGATTCTGCTCCAGCCCACAAAGCAAAAATTGTCCAAAGCTGGTGTCGTGCTAATTTACCAGATTTCATCTCTTCGGACGAATGGCCTCCGTCCTCCCCTGACTTAAATCCTCTAGACTTCTCTATTTGGGGCATAATGCTGAGCAAATTAAGCAATGTTAAAAACATGACGGTGGATAGATTCAAGCGACGATTGAAGAAGATATGGGATGATATTCCGGAAAACGAGGTGCGTGCCGCGTGCTCATTTTTTACAAAGCGGCTTAAATTGGTGAAGAAAATGAAGGGAGAACGCTTCGAATTGAATGATGAGAAGTTGTGAAAAATATAATAAAGAATAAATAAAAATTATTTTTTACTTAACTTAACACTTCGTTTTTTATTTATGACGAGAAGTAAGTGCGACAGTTCCTCCCGTTCACGGTGTAAAATTCAAAGTTTGAGTGTTTTGTTAAAAATTTTGAACTATGACCGCCTTTTGCGTCATGCTTTAAGATATTTTTAAAATATGTCTCAGGCCCTTATTATGAGCTGCGTTCGATCTTCGACTGTAGTCGAATGGCCTGATCGAACGAATTTGCATTTGGTATTATAACGTGCTTTCGACAAAGACTAGCGCTATTGTGAATTTCGTTCATATTGTTTGTTCATGGTAGTATATTTCTATCAGGTGATCGTTGTATTATTTTAACTGAATACGATTGGTTTGGAAGTTGATTGCAAAAAATAAGACAAAAAAGTTATGACTATGACGAAAATAATTTCCATAAGATTCGACGCTTCGTCAGAAGATTATGAAAGCTTGACGGAACTGGCTAGAAGTAGAAAACTGTTGAGCAATGCTTTTTTTAGCTAATCTTAAGCCACTTTGCTGTTGTTCTAACTGGTGGTCCTAAGCAATTTAATTCTGGCGTGAGTTCTTCCCATTACATTTTCGCCTGAACTTTGGAACAAATATCCTTTGCAGTCAAAGTTTGCCTCCATCAATGAGACCAGTTTTTTAAACTGCGATTTGTTGCTTAGATCTGCATAAAAGTTACAAGAACAGTTCAATATTAGTTTTTAGTCTTTAAAAAGGAAAACACAATCACAAAATACTTAAATTTTTAACAATTTTTGCTCAGCACGCATCGCATCGAAAGCAAAATCCTATTTGACTGAAATTTCGATGAGCAACGAACATTTCGATAGGGTTGCACTGCCCATAATAAGAATTTAACTTTCGATACTCGTTGTTCGATAACCAGCGAAGATCGAACGTCGAAATCAACTCATAATAAGGGCCTCAATTTAAGGTTTTTGTATATTAAATTCCCTTCGTTAGTAAACCAATGACAATATGAAAGAACAAAGAAAAAATAAAAGAAAATTAAAACATGTTTTAAAGCTATTTTGCTCAATGAATTGACATAGAACATTTTGTTTGTAAAAAAAGCAAATTTTTTAAGTACATATCAACAGCCCTATTCTGGCAAATTAACAAATTGTTAACCAGTATTTTGAATATTTCAATGTGTTTGTTGTAATTTTTTGATTTCAAAACAAAATTTGAAGCTCAAAAATAATAACTTTTGATAAAAATTGTCAACTGCTTTTCAGTAATTGACAATTCCATTCAAAAATTTTGTTTTTTGTGCTTCAAATTTTGTTTGAAAACAACAAACAAACAGAAATATAAAAAATACTGTTTAAAAATTGTTAATTTGCCAGAATAGGGCTGTAAGAATATATTTTAATAAAACAAAATTTATATATAATAACATTTCATTCTTTAATTGAAAATGATGTCCGTGGAGAATCTTGGATTAGCTCAAAGGTTTGTGGCTAAAGATCTAGAAAAGAGGTTTTAAAGTTGAGATTGAAATTAAAAACTAATAGACGTTGAACTTTTTTTTTTATGCATCGATGAATTAGTTTCTCGTATAAGACTCCAGCAGTAGTCGCCTATCATGCTTTCGTTACCATTCCCTTGATAGTGTTTTTCAATTCTTAGCATATCTTAATGGAAACGTTCCTCTTGTTCATCGCTTGTTGCACCTATATTTTCTGGAAAGTGTATTTTAAGTGACATCCGCGCACCCATTTTGCGATAGTTCTCTAAAAGATCCTCAATAATGTCTCTGAAGTTCTTGCTTTTATTATTCCCAAGAAATTTAAAAACTATATTTTTAAATGATAGCCACGCTTCACCTTCTAATTTCGTTAAATATTGTTTAAAGGTTTCGCAGTTAATCATTTTTTTAATTTGAGGTCCCACAAATATTCCCTCTTTGATTTTGGCTAACGAAATTTGTGGAAACACTGTAATTAAATGCTTGAAAGCTGCTCCTTCTTTATCAAGAGCCTTAACAACATTTTTGAATAGTCCCAGCTTTATATGTAAGGGTGGAAGTATTACATCTTTTGGATCTTCTTTGGATCTAACTGCATTTAAAACGTTTACTTCACCTGAAACACATTGATGTCTTGCCGGCCAATCTTTTCAGATGTAATGATGGCTCGTTGCTGGACTCTCCCAAAGACAGAGGAAGCAGCAGTGCTTAGTGATGCTTTTTTACTATTTAACCATTGATAAAAATGACTTCTGCAAATATGGCAAATCTTTTTCGGTACCGTCTTTGTCTTGGTTCTTGACAGGATACCCAAAATAATTTAGATACGCCAATTTCAGCTTTTCTGAGATTTGTCGACCAGTTTTTGCAATTATATATTGCCCACAAACATAGCAAAAAGATTAGAATCACTTTTACACAATCTTTTCGGCATTTTTAAATAGTGAAAGAAATACTTAATCTATATCTATACTGTTATATAAAATGAAATTGTAAATTTTATATTGACACTCTACTCTAAAAGTACTGGACTACTCTAAAAGTAAAAAATAATAATATTTAATTTAATAATTATTTAATTTAATTAATTAAATAAATAATTTAATTAAATATAAAATTTGTTTAAAAACCTAAAATTAAGAAAATCAGCACGCAAAAGTAAGATTCTATTTGCAACAAGTTTGTGAATCTATTTGTAACTACCCAAGTACAAATAAAAACTCTAACTAAAACCAAAAAGCGGCCAAACAAGACCTAATTTTAAATATTTTTTTCGACCGGGCAAGGGTCGTACTGCGGCCGTACAGACGCCGTTTTCTACAATGAAAATGTGCAGTGTTATTTAATTACAGTTGGGAAAAGTTTTATATTTGAAAACCAGATATCTATATTTAATACAGTAAATATAATATAATACAAACACAATTATACTGTTTTAATTGAAATTCACTAGGGCATTGTATTCCAACAACTAACTTCATATACGAAAAATTCTTTTGTGGCACACACAAGTGGCGATACTATCAACATCCGCATCGCGGACTAAGATTTGGTTTTGTTGTTGCGCTTACGTTTGCTGTTGAAAAAGATCTTTGAAGAATTTTGTGGCATGCAACGGGCATTCAGCGGCAGTATAGCAGCCATACAGCGGCTAAAGAATATAATTAAGTCCTTGTACGGCCGTTGCTCGACTAATATTTTGTCCGCTGGGCTTTTGGATAATTTTTAGGCCATTTTAGACCCTTATACGGCCATGCGGCTCATGTTTGGCAGCTGATCGACTGCTGTTTGCCTGCTTATATTTTTACTCGGGTAGCTAGTAGAAATTTATATGTAGGTTTGTTTTGTTTTATTTTTTAAAATACGGTGAATAAATATTTTGGTAATTTTTTTACATTTCAACAAAAAATTTGACCCGGCAACACTGTTCCACAACCTTACCGTGCGACTAAAAAACGAATTATCTCGGTAATGTGAGGCTATGTTGAACATCGAGGTAATGGTAATGGTGCTGACAAGCACACCAGCTGGTGGAGTCAGACCATGTATCTCCCTTGAACACTTTCCATTGTAATACCTTTACAGAAGGCTTAGGCCATTACTTCAATGCCAAAGAGATTTGAGAGAGGATGAAATACTTGAAGCCCCTGCCCAAATGTGCGAATAGTTCTCCATTTTGATATATGAGGTGCAGGTCATGCGCAGATCAGCTGAAGTGAAATATTTTTTGTACCGTTTTCAAAAACCTAGGCACTTGCCTGCTTCTTTCGATACATCAAAAATATGATCATTCCTACGAAGATCAGATTGGATCGAAAAGCCCACAACGTCAAGAGCTGCTGATTTCACAAGATCCACACCATTCTTAATGAGGAGAGCTAAGGGGCAATCCATCCGCTTGTTGGTGAACAGACAGCACTGGGTTTTGCTTGCATTGAGTTCTACTCTATTAGCAAGACCCCACTCGGAGATTTTTTTGTAGATCATTAAGAAGTGTGCGATTCATATTTTGCCTCTTTACTTAAACCTCCATAGAGCTTGGGCGTTTGGTTAATGAATATGAATGACAAATACTACTGCAGTCTGCAAACGAATGTATTGGAATATGCGTCAACGACAGAAGGTTGTTGATAAAAACCAGAAACAAGGTGGCGATAGAACTGAACCCTGTGGTACTCCTGCGTTGATGGCATACTCCTCGGACAAAATACCGTCAACTACGACTAGAATCGTTTTGTCCATGAGAAACACGGAATCCATCGAGCAAAGCTACCACCAAAAACATATGCAAGAAGTTTCGACATGAGTGCTGTATGCCAAACTCGGTCAAACGCTTTTTAAATATCTAGAGAAACAACCCTGCTCTTGCTATTGCAACAATCTAGCCCATATGTTCTCTTTATTAGTTAAAGGCTTTCTCTTTGGACCTGACTGCAATCCTGCAAGTCTCGTTAAGCCATGAGTGATATTTTGGTTAAATGCTTCTCATCTTATTGGGAATGAAAGACCTAATAAAATAATTTCCTGTTCCATGACGTTCCATTCACGTTTCTATCAGCAAAACATAGTTTCCAATTGAAGTTGAAATACAAATTATTTAACGCAGTCCAATTTGCCTTTTCATTAAACTGTGCATGCAGTCCTCTTCGAGGCTTTAGGCTAAGAGGGGCAGGGGTTAGAATATGGAAACATGGTGGAGATGGTAAAATGGTCCGAGTTACCAAGAAGAGCGAGCGTTGACAATCACATCATATTTTTTATGATTTTAAGTCTGGAAAAGGATACTATGGCTATGCATATCACTTTGAGGGGAAAAAATGGGTTCAATTGGTTCGATTGATTCAGCAAATAGCTCAACATATTGCCCAACAGGTGTCAGTGGGCCCAAATGACATAACCAAGCCAGGTTGTGGACATTGAAATCGCCTGCTACAACGATCTCACTGTCAGGAAATAACTCCAAAACAGGCGTAATTGAATCAAAGAGAGAGTCCAGTTTGTTAAAAGTGGGCTCCCTCCCTAGATTCGGACTTTTATAAATAAAACAAAAATGTAGCAAGTGGGAGCGAAGCTTGAACCTAATCCACATTGAGATAAACTCTGGTTCGGTCACGTTCAGACTTATCTCAGACTGGTATGCTACATGAGTTCTAATAAAAAGGGCGATGCCTCTATGTAAAGAAAACAATGGCAGTAAGCGATATTCAGGTATATGAAAATCCAGTGGATCTGCATCCTTGGCCACCTGGGTCTCGCCTTGGGCCATTATTTGAGGCCTATGTAGAGTGCAATGTACATAGACCGAGAAAAAATTTGCCTTCAGTCGACGAATATTGCTAAAAACTATGCGAAAATTACCCGACATTTCCGCACCATGCAAACAGTAAACAAATAAGGGCATATAAGGTAATTTGTTACAGCTGAAAAAAAATTGCACAACATGAGCAATACAAAAGTACTGAAGCAAGTGTTATGTTTATACTTCAGCACAATTTAGCCCACTGTGCAACCCTACTTAAAAACGTAACTATTGGGAGAGGATGAGGGAGTTAACCGTACTCCGCGAGGAGCATAGAAAAGCCTTGCGGTGGACATTAAAACAAAAACACACGCCGAAACATTTGTGCCGCGGGACAAAACAATGAACTATTAAAATTAATGACGCAGACGGACGGACTCACGTCTACGCCCTATGAGACCATGAATGCATCTCAAATTAGTATCTTGTAGGTATATGCGTATATCTTGTAGGTATATACGGTGCCGGGACATAGCCCCAAGGGACAAAATTTCAAATTTGGGATTATGACCACTTTAAATTGGGGATTCTGACCCCTTGGGATTATGTCCGCTTTTAAGAAGACATAATCTCAAGTGGTTTCAACAAATACTGATAGCTGTGTCGATAAGCAATAACAGCTTCAGTCTGATTTAAAGTTTCGAGAAATCTGGCATCAAAGTTTTCAATCGCCATATAAGTTTAATGGAAGGGTCTTTTATTTTTGTGCCATAACTTTGGTTAAGGTCATGCTAGAAGCTCCTGATTTTATGTGATTATAGTAAAACACAGATGAATCAATAAATTTTATCTGTCTGAAGTCGGCTTAAGCTATTTTTACTGTAGACAGCGAAACAAGTGTTGGACTTAGCAGCGGCCGAAGGTCTCCTATTAAGAAAGGAATTATTTCCAGAAGTACTGTAGACAGAGAAGCCGGTGATGGAAGAACCGAGGGTTGTAATCCCTAAGCATCGGCTGAAGTCCGCCTTTTACAAAGGGAATTATGTCCAGAAGCACTGTTTAATAGGTTCTTAGGGATTGCAACCCTCAGTAAGTAAAACGGGCGATTTTTAATTTTTTTTGTGATTTTTCATAGCACCGGCGCTTTCTTCTTGAATCATTTAGGTAAATTAGCAAATAGTTATTTGAAAAATTCAAGTTGTTATCACCATTCCGAACAAGGGCAAATAAATTTGTTTATGACGAAATAATTTGCCTTTGTACGGAAAGTTGTAAAATAGTGATTTTCTTTATTTTTCAAAATTCTATATCGCGATATGTTGCTCATCATATTGTCTTTCCAACTACCAGATGACCAAAATCGGTTGAGATTTGACGAAATGTTAGCATTTTGTATTGTAGACAAACATATACAGCGTTTTACGAAAAAAACACAAACTTTTAAAATTTGCTGCAATTAAGCGAGTTCTTGATTGATTTCGTTGATCTTGTATTCAGTGGAAAGGTATTTTTACTTGCAACTAGAAAAAACAAATGTTTTTAATGGATTATTATTTAAATAAAATTGATAGAAACACCTACTTTTTCTTAAATTTTAGCTTCATTTTGTATTTCATCGGATTTCTTTTTACATAGGCCTATTTAACGTTAAATTCTACTGAAAAAAAGGAGATATTATTTTTTATTTCCAACAAGGCACAAAGCTGTAAGAATACAATGAATGTCGCCACAACAAAATTCGAACACTTCAACTTTAAAAAAATAAATAAAAAAAATTTTGAGATGTCAGACCAGGTGCGATGGACTGTCAACATGGTCATCTTTAAGAATTTATATGCAGCTTTTTAAGTCGTCACACATTTAAGCAATTTTGCTTAAATTCAGATAAATTTATATTTTTAATTCTTTGTATTAAATTTATATTATTGCGACCACACTTCAGTTCATTACTTAATAATGTTTTAATTTTGTTGTATGCTAGGCTTACTGCATTTGTCACTTGTTCATGTTGAACAACAGAATGTAGTATTTGTTAATCAATAATAAAATTTTTTGTTATGAAATTTATAATAGAATGTGCATATGGTATTTAGTTACATTGATTAATTAATAAATTGAATTGAATTAAATTGAAATTTTTTTTTTAGATATAATTTAGACCTTTAAGTCCAGTACTTTATGAAAGAAGAAAACCACAACAACTCTATATAAAGTCAATCTTGAAGTAATTCAGCTGTGACCAACCCGCTGTTTTACGTTTCATATGATTTGACACAAGTTCGTTTAAACTCATCTGAATGATATATGACGCTGAGAAACAAGTGGGTCTTATTTTTGGTCAAGCCTTATGCGCACCTTACACGGTCAATCATTTGACGTCCAGCATGTGTTCGTGTGGATTGATGCTAGCCCTTACACACATTAATCATATTATCAAATTTTCATTCTGCATTATTTTTTATGGTACACAGACGATTTTTTATGGAACAAACGCACGATTGTATCGTGCATATTGCATTACTTGCTAATCAAGTAATTATTAGTTACGCATTAAAAAGCGTAAACATAAAAGGAAAAGAGTCAACAAACTCTGCCAAAAACTGCTAGTCCTCTTAAATTTATTTAAAGCTCTTTTTTTCCTGCAGTCATGCTTACTGCACGACGAAAGCAAACGAAATGACGAAAAATTTATCAATCAAGCCCTTACACATATCCAGCCGCTTGACCAGCATTGCAAAATATATAAAAATTTAGATTTTGATCAATCAAGTGTCTGTGTAACGCATACAAACAAATATCTACTAACACATGTACCTGATTGACGTCAAATGATTGACCGTGTAAGCAGTGTTGCCAGAAAAGGGAATTTTTCCAGTTTTGCGGGAATTTTCAACTCAAAAGGGGAAACGAGATTGACACTCTTAAAAGCGGGGAAAATTAGTTTGAAAGCGAATTTGTGCAAAAAGGGTAATCTCGTCCCAAAGTCAACAAATTATGTTAAGTATTTTTTAATATCTGGTATTTAAATACTTACTTACTTAATTGGCGCTACAACCGTATGTCGGTCTTGGCCTCATCTAAGAATTTGCGCCAGCCATTTCTGTCTTTCGCTTGCTGGCGCCAGTTGGAAATTCCAAGCTTCGTCAGGTTGTCCTCTACTTGGTCTTTCCAACGAAGATGCGGTCGTCCTCTTCTGCGTTGACCGCCGCTGGGTACCGAATCGAATGTTTTCTTCACTGGAGCATCGTCTTTCATGCGCTGAACATGACCAAGCCAGCGAAGCCGCTCGATTTTAATGCGCTTGACTATGTCGATGTCAGCGTACAGCTCATACAGTTCATCATTCCACCGTATTCGGTACTCGCCATTGACGCAGATTGGTCCGTAGATCTTACGAAGAATCTTTCTCTCGAATGCTCCTAAATTCTTTTCATCTAAACTGCTCAGCGTCCAGGTTTGTAATGCATAAAGTAGGACGGGCATGATGAGCGATTTATAGAGCGTGATTTTCGTTCATCGAGAGAGGGCTCTGCTTCTCAATTGCCTACTGAGCCTTAAGTAACACCTGTTGGCAAGAGTTATTCTTCGTTTGATCTCAATGCTGATGTCGTTGGTTGAATTAATGCTGGATCCCAGATAAACGAAGTTCTTCACAACCTCGAAGGAGGTATTGTCAACGGTAACGTGGGTTCCAAGACGCTGGGACTGTTTGTTTGTTGACACTAAGTATTTCGTCTTATCTGCATTCACTGCCAGACCCATTCGACTTGACTCTCTTTCTAATCTGGAAAATGCTGCACTGACTTCGCGCGTATTATGGCCAATGATATCGATGTCATCAGCATACGCAAGCAGCATAACACTCTTGTAGAATATTGTGCCACTACGTCTCAGATCAGCAGCTCGGATGATCTTTTCCATCGGTTGAAAAAGTCGCACGATAAGGAATCACCTTGTCTGAAACCTCGTTTGGTAATAAATGGTGGGGAGAGGTCCTTCCCGATTTTAACTGCGCTGGTATTTAAATACATTTTAAAATTATCTGAGTCGTCTTGAGTTTTAATTTAATTTTATTACTATTGGAATTAGCCTGTGTGTATAGCTTAAATTCATTTCGATAGTCATCAGTTGTAAGCTCAAACGGTTTTATTTTCTATTTAGCGTAATTTGATTTTTTTGCTTGGCAAACTATGGAAAATGGGTAAATGCAACTGAAAATTTTTGCAAGATTTAATCTATGGGACGAAAGCGGAGCATTTGGACTTTACACGTTTGTGAATCCTATCGTTTGGAAACACAAAACGTATCCTTCATTAACTCCGTTGTGTTCCCATTTATTTAAAAAATCTGAATATATATCGACTTAGAATATAAGTCACTAAAACTATTGATTTATGAAATTAAGTTACACAAGATGTGCAAAATTTGTTGGTACCTTAACCTTAGAACTACAAACCCATTTTTTACCTGTATACTACACACCGGGGTAAATATCTACCCCATTTGTTTCTTTTTCGTAAAATCGTTCTGAAAGCAGTAATCTGACTCTTAAGTGCATGAATTTTTTTATTTTTTCACGCCAAAGAGAATGTTAAAGAACAAAATTCAATGTTATTAAGGTTTATTTGGTGAAAAATCAATAGTTAAAAGTACTGAAAAACGGTTAAAGCTTAATTCAAAAAACAACAATTTATGACTTTACTTCTAACAACCGAATTTTAAACTGGATTTTAAAGAGGACACACAAGGCTTTAAGAAAAAAATACTAACATGATTTTTTGCTTAAAACTTCTGTTTATTTGAGACTCCTCTGCAAATTAAAAAAAAATCGGAATCTTATATATGGAAAAATCAGATCCTTTAAAGTATTGCTTTTCAAGAATGAATTTCGGTTTCTGTTAAGCAAAAATTAAAAAAAAAGAAACTTCATACATATAAAAAAATATTCAAAAGTAAAATAACGATTTAACTCATTCAAAGGCACCACAATCGCCTTTATGGCGATTCAACACCGGGATACACAATCCCAGTGTATGAATACTTTAAATATGAAAATCATCGACGAAAATTTTATATCTATTGTTTTATTGTAAAAAAATGCGTGCAAAACGTATTTTCGTAAATCAAATTTATTTAAGCAAGTACAAGAAATATAACTTACCTAAACAAACCACTAACGGGAAGTACAAGCGGGGTAGATATCAAACCCACACGGGCATCACGTCTTCACTCCGTCACAGTAAACAAGAAACTTAAGTGTCTCGCGACCTAGCCCTATTGTTAGAACCTTGAATTTAATTATGGTATTAGTCGTCAGTTGATAACGTCATGGACTAACTTAGAAACGTAGTTTGCCTGAGGTAGATAGATATCTAACCCGGTTAGTTGTTCTAAGGTGAAATATGAAATTTACAAATACAAGTAAAATCTTCACAAAAATTTTTAAAAAAATTGATATCGTTCATTTTTCTCTTCCGCATAGCAGTGCATGCTCTGAAAGAGCTTGTTCTGAATTAAATTTAAATAAAACTAATATAAGAAAGTCGTTAGACAACCGTACCAAAAATGTTATTTTACACACCAAAATACATATGAAAAATTAAAATTGCGTAGGATTAGAAATCAAAAGAAAGTGTTTTCAGTTACACTCAAGTAATATGTAGTAATTTTCGACTAGCTAATCTTGGTGCGCTGATTTCAAAACTATTGTTACTTTTACTCTAGCAGCACCAGTTTTTGAGATAAACTGTGACGTGGTTTTATCAAAGGCTGAGGTAAAACTCAGCCGCTCCAGGATCCTGTGAAAAGGTCCACTAACTCTCACAAATTATTTTGAAAATAAAAGACGCAGGGTTTTCAGTAATTCACAAAGTTACTTTATTGAATACGTTATCCTTGTTATAACTTCTTAGTTATGCAGCTTCGGGTAGTCGCTAGCGGGCTTAATAATCAGTTGGTAATCGCTTTAGTACTCGGTCATCAGTTGGTAATTGCTTTAGAAGCTGGTAATCAGTTGGTAATCGCTTCGGTAATCGGTAATCGGTTGGTAATCGCTTTGGTAATCAGTAATCAGTTGGTAATCGATAATCGGTAGGTAATCGCTTCCGGAAAGAACTACTTAGGAATTATATACGTCGTCTATTGTATGGCGTATGAAAATAATGTTTGGCGGCTATTCTCTGGCCACTAGACGGTGAGTCTTGTTGTAGTAGCTGGTAATTTATGTAGGTCACGTTGTTGTTGTTAAAGTTACCTACCCTATGCTGCATATATAAGTAACTATACTTTATTTATCGTAAGCCTAATTGTAACGTCTTGTTACAAAACGTCAGTGAAATCGTTCAATTGCCAGTTTTTGAGATCAACGTCATTGAACGATTTCACTTCGCCAGTTTTTGAGATAAACGTCAGTGAAATCGTTCAATGACGTTGATCTCAAAAACTGGCGATTGAACGATTTCACTGACGTTTCGTAACAAGACGTTACAATTAGGCTTACTGCTGATGCTAAAAAAAAAGTAATAATAGTTTCGAAATCAGCGCTCCAAGATTAGTCAAAAACAATACAAATATTACTGAGAAAATCCAAAAATAAAAATTTTGTCCCCTGAGTTATTCAAGTAATTTGAGGTGAATACCCTTACTAAACTGAAATTTTTTTGGCAAAAACAAAAAATCTTAACTTTTTCATTATTCCAAATTGAATTGCAAATGATAGCATTAAAAAAAATTTTTTCTTTCATGCACTTGTGCAAACTTGTGCATCCGATCTTAATAAGAGGTCAAAATCCTAAATCCAATTTTTGGGATTATGTCCTCTTTTTTGACACCAGTAAATATGCTCATAGGGGTATTTTACCGATTTAGGTTTCCAAAAATCAATAGTATAAAACACAAATTTAATAGAAAAAAACGATTTTTGCAATGTTAAGTAGTGTTGAAAATGTCCCAATGGTAGTAGAGGTCAAAATCAAATAACAGACTGTAATAAAGACTGTTTTTTTATAGAGTGATACAACTTTGAGTTGGCATCACTGCTTTATTTGACCACCCATTTAACAGCTGATAGTTGCTTTTTGTTTAATTTACTTTGACATTTTATAATAGATCGACTTACATCAGAGCAACGCGTGCAAATTATGGAAATTTTTAATCAAAATAATGGCTCTGTTCGTCAAACTTATCGTGCACTTCGTCCATTTTATGGCGTACATAATCGTCCTTCAGAGCTGCTAATTCGAAGAACAATAGATCGTTTTCGAACCACATTTACTGTTACTGATAATGTGCATCCCGTGAGACGCCGAACAGTGCGCACTGAAGAATCTGTAGCCGCTGTACAGGAAAGCATTCAAGATGATCCTAATCAATCAATTCGTCGCCGTTCTTATTAACTGGGGTTGTGTCCTTCCACTTCATGGAAGATTTTACGAAAAGATCTTGGCTTAAAACCTTTCAAGATTCAACTTGTGCAGGAATTAAAGCCAAACGACCATCGTTTGCGCCGCCAATTTGGCGAATGGGCTGAAGCACAAATTGATATTGATTTTGAATTTCCATGGAAACTTTTATTTTCCGATGAAGCCCATTTTTGGTTGAATGGGTACGTAAATAAAGAGAATTGTCGTATTTGGAGTGAGGAGAATCCACAAGCTTTTGTCGAAACACCATTACATCCACAGAAAATTACTGTTTGGTGCGCTTTATGGGCTGGCGGAGTCATTGGCCCATATATCTTCAAAAACAATGATGTCAATGGTGAACGGTATAGGAACATGATTCGAAGTTTTTTCGTACCTCAATTAACTGGCATTTATCTTGCTGATATGTGGTTCCAACAGGACGGAGCCACATGCCACACAGCGGGCGCTACAATTGATTAACTCAAGGAAACTTTTGACGAAAAAATAATTTCACGAAACGGCCCAATTAATTGGCCCCCAAGATCGTGTGATTTAACCCCATTGGATTATTTTCTTTGGGGTTATGTAAAGTCACTTGTCTACGTCGATAAACCACAAACAATTGAACACCTGGAAATCAACATGCCACCACCGCCAGCCGTGGCAGCCACATGACAGAAATTATTTTAAACATTAATGTCATAAAATTTTCTATCCAATAAAGCCCGTTTCATTGATATTAAAAATATATTACTATGTTTTATTATGATTTAAACTTATATCACTCTATAAAACACACCCTTTAGAAACTATTTACCGAACAAAATAATTTTGGCTGCATTTATCGGTCAATTACCCTAATGTACGCTCCTAAATGAATTTTCTCAGAATTGAGACCTAGTTAGATTGATTTTACTCCCCCGGAAACCACTATATTGAAAATTGAATCGAAAATGCTTGGGCCGTTTTCTACAATTAATTTACAAATAAACATACACACAAATATTGCTCGTTTAAACTATGGTGTGGTCAAATAAAGAAAAAAACCAAAAATAATTTTAATATAAATTAAGGTACTATTATCAAAAAAAATAAAAATTAATATTAATGATGAACATAACATATGTGTTTACACATCATGCGCGTACGTACGGGGTTTTTTGGGGTTAGAACCACCCGAAATGAAATAATTTTAACGAGCTTCTACAGAAACACTTAGCACAACATGGAAAAAAAAATAAAAAGACTCAATTTAAAACATTTATTGTGAAAAGACTATATAGTATATACTCTTGAAACTTTTTTAAAGTGCACTGAAAGAACATGTGTTCAAATTAAATGAAACTGTGTTCATTAACAATGAATTTGTTTTTTAAATAGAGATTGAAAAAAGTTATTTTAACTTAAACTCAAATGTTTGTGCAGTTCAATTAAAAACAAAAGTTTGTTTTCAAAACAATGTTTATTATTATTAATATTATTATTATTATTATTATTATTATTATTATTATTATTATTATTATTATTATTATTATTATTATTATTATTATTATTATTATTATTATTATTATTATTATTATTATTATTATCATTATTATTATTATTATTATTATTATTATTATTATTATTATTATTATTATTATTATTATTATTATTATTATTATTATTATTATTATTATTATTATTATTATTATTATTATTATTATTATTATTATTATTATTATTATTATTATTATTATTATTATTATTATTATTATTATTATTATTATTATTATTATTATTATTATTATTATTATTATTATTATTATTATTATTATTATTATTATTATTATTATTATTATTATTATTATTATTATTATTATTATTATTATTATTATTATTATTATTATTATTATTATTATTATTATTATTATTATTATTATTATTATTATTATTATTATTATTATTATTATTATTATTATTATTATTATTATTATTATTATTATTATTATTATTATTATTATTATTATTATTATTATTATTATTATTATTATTATTATTATTATTATTATTATTATTATTATTATTATTATTATTATTATTATTATTATTATTATTATTATTATTATTATTATTATTATTATTATTATTATTATTATTATTATTATTATTATTATTATTATTATTATTATTATTATTATTATTATTATTATTATTATTATTATTATTATTATTATTATTATTATTATTATTATTATTATTATTATTATTATTATTATTATTATTATTATTATTATTATTATTATTATTATTATTATTATTATTATTATTATTATTATTATTATTATTATTATTATTATTATTATTATTATTATTATTATTATTATTATTATTATTATTATTATTATTATTATTATTATTATTATTATTATTATTATTATTATTATTATTATTATTATTATTATTATTATTATTATTATTATTATTATTATTATTATTATTATTATTATTATTATTATTATTATTATTATTATTATTATTATTATTATTATTATTATTATTATTATTATTATTATTATTATTATTATTATTATTATTATTATTATTATTATTATTATTATTATTATTATTATTATTATTATTATTATTATTATTATTATTATTATTATTATTATTATTATTATTATTATTATTATTATTATTATTATTATTATTATTATTATTATTATTATTATTATTATTATTATTATTTATTATTATTATTATTATTATTATTATTATTATTATTATTATTATTATTATTATTATTATTATTATTATTATTATTATTATTATTATTATTATTATTATTATTATTATTATTATTATTATTATTATTATTATTATTATTATTATTATTATTATTATTATTATTATTATTATTATTATTATTATTATTATTATTATTATTATTATTATTATTATTATTATTATTATTATTATTATTATTATTATTATTATTATTATTATTATTATTATTATTATTATTATTATTATTATTATTATTATTATTATTATTATTATTATTATTATTATTATTATTATTATTATTATTATTATTATTATTATTATTATTATTATTATTATTATTATTATTATTATTATTATTATTATTATTATTATTATTATTATTATTATTATTATTATTATTATTATTATTATTATTATTATTATTATTATTATTATTATTATTATTATTATTATTATTATTATTATTATTATTATTATTATTATTATTATTATTATTATTATTATTATTATTATTATTATTATTATTATTATTATTATTATTATTATTATTATTATTATTATTATTATTATTATTATTATTAT